>PNEQ01006814.1:0-51116 GCA_003012365.1 Medauroidea extradentata
CACGTGGTTAGCATCAATCTTAAACGAGACTTTGAGTTATTGAGAGTGATAAGTTACAAGAGACCTGTGTATTTTCCGAGACTTGTGTATTTTACGAGTTATGAGAGACCTGTGATTTTTCGTGTTAAAGACTTGTGTGACTTCTCCAGATACGAGAAACCCTGTTCAGTGTTGTATAGTGTGAACCACGGAATACAGTAATTTATTGAAGTTCCATCTTTTATTCAATGCCACAACAAGTGCAGCACCTTAATAAATCCCTGCCTCCTGAAATTCAGTTGTTAAAAACAAAGGCCGCTCAGGAGCGACATCGCCAAGCTCACGTACAGGTAACGTCGCCGAAGCTCATTCCGTCGCCAACCAAGGTACGATGTACTCAGCTCTCGTTCAGTGATTTTTGTAAGAGTGAGCTCCAAGCCCGCCAGGGTAGTTCATCCCCCGTAAACGACGAGCAAACGCCGCCTCCGCGCAGAGTCCGCAAGAGGAAGCGCAACCCAGACTCAGTGAGTAGGCTTCTTCGGCGCATGGCCCGGAGGCCGCCCCCTGTCATTAGCCCTATCAAGACGCCCGTCAAGGGACCGCCGCCCCAACACCGCCGGGTACAACAGTTGTGCGACGAGTCCAGCCCGAGACCTCGACCTCTGTCAGACAGGACACAGAGGCTGCTGAAAGAGTTGTTTTAACCAGGTGAGTGACTAGAAACCTGCCCCAGATAAGTAAGATCCTCCCCCACCTCTTTGTGCGGTTAGCGCTCGGCTCCCCTCGGCTTCACTCTCCGAGGCGGGCACTAGTCCGACCCATGTCAGGTGCCCTCTCGCACACTGCACGCACCACCAACCCACCAGGGAGAGGGCGGGGTTGAGTCAATGTTGACATGAAAGTGTCCTCTTTTCTATGAATAATTAAGAATTGAAATTAAATTATGTCAAATTGTTTGTTCTAAATATTGGTTTTATTGGATAAGTGACCACAAAACAATGTTTGTTTCCAGTGCAACGAATCAGAAGTCTAGACCAGCACCAACTAAATAAAATAGTGAATCCACTCCCTTCCCATCCATACTTCTCCCTCCTCAGTTTTAGAAAGTGTAGATCTTCTCCTATGTATTTATATGTATATGTAGACTGTACATGTACGTATATTCGTGGGAGTGGTGTGTGCATGCATGTGGATGCACACACTTTTTCATAGGGTTCCTATTTGACAATAGTTGCAGTCTTTAAACAGGTTTTTGTGTTATTAAACGAGAATTTATTTGAATAGGAAGTCATGGAGACTTTTCAGGTGTAAGTTGTGGAGTAGTGCAAGATTTTTTCAGAAATTTGTGCCAGAAGTAGTTTAAGAGCTTTAAACTCTTAGGAAGTAATAAATTGATCTTAGCTTCACCAAAAAGTAAATAAAATTATGTTATAAACTGACAGTACTTTATGATGATCATATATGTTTGGTTGGACTGTTGCAGGGCAGGCTTTTACAGTGATGCTCTGGTTGTTGCCAACATGGCGCTTGACCTTGCCCCAAAGTCAGAGATCACACACTTCACTGTTGCCAACATACATACATCTCTCGTAAGTATGCGGCATTAGGGTTACTAGTCTGAAATACAGTGAAACCCCTTACTTACACTTAATCCAAGGGATTAAGAGACAAATTAGGTAGAAACAGGAAAATGGAAAGACACAGAAAGATATGCCATGAAAGTATAGAATGAAACCAAATAAAAACAGTATGAATTGCAAGCAAATGTAAATTCTGGAGTGTAAATAAGGGATTTTACTGTATTGTGCATCAGTGAATTTCCCTTTTTTGTATTGTACAGTAAAATCCCATTAATATAAATCAGAAGGGTTCATAATTTTTGCAATTTGTAATAACATTTGTATTGTAGTGGTTCAAAGACCAAGTTGGTCAGGCTCAGCCACTCGAGTAGCTAATTTAAATAAATAATAACACCGAACTAAAATACTCAAAAGTAATAATACACTTGCTACCAAGAGAACAATTAAATTACATAGGTTTATGAAATAACACAGGTTTCTGGAATAACAATGAATCATTGTTAGGTGAAACACTTTCCTTTTAATTGACTTAATTTTGGAATAATCATTTACTGTATAAAAAAGGAAGACCTTAGTACCATATGAGAGGTTACAAAAGCAAATATTGAAACTTCAAAATAGCTTTGGAAAGTAATTAAATTGCTTTAAAAATCATACAATGGAACTGCCAATGATAAATATTTTAAAATTATATTTACATGAAAGAAAAATACATACAGTAAACCCCCGATCTAACGACATCGGATCTAACAACATCGGCGATCTGACGACATAATTTCCAGGAACCGTGGAAAAATTAATATTTATAAAATTTATCAAAGCTAAGCAAAGTGAAATAGATCGCAGTAAAAGGTTTTTAAAAAATAATTTTGCATACATTAAACAATGACATAATGCAGTTATCATAAATTAGTAATATGCAGCTGTGAAACAAAAAAAAAATTTTTTTAAAATGCTAGAAACTTCGGCTGGAATATAGTTGAAGCGCGCGCCGGGTGCGTAGGCCGCCCACGCTACACCTACATGTGTGAGACTGATGACTAACGCTGCCTTATCTCCTCCTGCTCCCCCTCACTACTCCGTGCTCCGTCCTTCCTGAACTTCCCTCTCACACTCCTCCACGTGTCCTTATCTCAGCTATGCAGTTCGATACGCGACGTGACATAGCAATGGTAATTTACAACCTTTTTTGAGGAACCGTGAAAAATTAGGGTCAAAAAATTGAAAATGTAAGGAAAATCGTCCGTGTTGCAACTTACTTTGTGAGTGCTGTGCTGTAAGAAACACGCCGCTAAACATAGACAACATCCCTCCTGACTGTCCACGCCAGCCAATAACCATTCACACACCCCCCCCCCCCTTACCAACGAACAAGCCAGATTGTGCTTGTGTGCGCGCGCATGAACTGCTGACTGTCTGATAGTCACGTGCAACTCGCATCCTTGTCTCGCCACAAAGCAGAGTCACGTGTCTGTTTTGTTTCTCCTCTCCCACTCGGCGACTCTCTCCCATGTTTCCATGTCTTGTGATAGCCCAGGGGGATGGGGGTTGAAGAGACGACACAGTTTTTTTTCCGCCCTCATTACAGCACGGCAAAAAAGAAAAGACCAGCATTGCACTCAGTCCATAAAAGAAAAAAATCCAGCGTTATCTCATATTTTTTTCTCTAGCTGCAGAATTGAGCTCGGCTTGACCTTGACAACTTCCGCTGTATTGATCACTCGTCACGTCGCCATGAAATAGCTGCGACGTAAAAAGGCCTACGACGCAAAAACAACAGTCCCGTCGCCGTTAGCGGTATGTGGGCTGATAAGGTTTTTGTTTTATGCTCGTTGGACAGTGGAGCAATAAGAGCAACTGCAGCCAGTGCGCCGAGAGCCATTTCGCCTCTATTCGTAGTACAGAGCATTAAACTGGTGCGTTGTGCACAGTTTCGTGATTTTTCCAATAGGCCTACAACTTTTAGCGACAAGTAATTCAGTCGTTATTTTATACGTTACAGCACCTTGAAAAGGCTGTTTTATTCCCTTTTGAGTGGCTCTAAATTCACGTTCATAATAAGAGTTCGAGTTTATAAAAAGTACAAACATTTTTTAAAATGTTTGTTCTTTAATGCGCACTTTTATTAGATATCGCGTAAATGCTTATTATGGTGACAGGCTGTAACAGTTCTTGCGCAATAAAAAAAAAGATTCAATGACTGTACCGAAAGGTTTTAAAATTGTTGCAGTATACATTCACGTAAATAATACGAGTTGTTCTGTTGTGGTCTGAATGTGCTTCGCGCGAGACAAGCAGGATAAATCACACGTGCACGAGCTGCCCGGAGGCAAGCCAAGACCAGCGGCCCGTCCACTCCCCTCCCCCATCCTACACAATCAGATTGAGTGCGCCGCTCCGCCACACACGTCACGGTGGGGGATTGTGGGGTACCATTTTATTTAGAAGACAACTTTTCATTATACTAAAATATAATTTCAGTGAAAACTTTTTTAAGTCGGTAATTGTTCTACGTACATTTATTGGAAAAAAAATACACACATAAATTTTTTTTATTTGGGGGGGGGGGGGTTAATTTAGTTACCTCGGGACTAACGACATCGGCGATCTAACGACACAATTACCTGGCACCGTGCGATGTCATTAGATAGAGGATTTACTGTATAGGCTCTAACCCTACAGGGTTACAGTTATGCTAACCTAATTGAGTTAGGGGCCGCAGTGGCCAAATGGTTAGACCATTCGCCTCCCAACAAGGCGATCTAGGTTCGATTCTCTGCGGGGTCGGTCCCCAGATTTTTCACATGTGGGAATCATGCCGGACGATGCTGTTGGTCAGCTGGTTTTCTTGGGGATCTCCCGTTTCCCACACCCCTTCATTCTAGCACTGCTCCATTCTCACCTCCTGTCACCCCTACCAGTGCTACAGACCTCGCTGTTGTTAAGCGCTGACCAAAGTCTCTCACTCACCCACTAATTGAGTTACGTATCTAAGGCTTCCATGTGCAGTGTTTGATTTTGCTGAAAATGTCATTATTTATAAAAATAAACATTTGAAAGAAATATTTGGTTTTGTTGTATCACATTGTTTTGTGAGATGTGGAATGTTCTTGCGATGATAAATACTCAGAATCCTCTGGGTTGGCGTTGGAGAAGAAATGGTTCTACATTGCTATTACAAAGGCCAGGTATCAGAAAATCAGTTAAAACATCCCACAGAAGATGGGTACTGTCTATCTCATGTAAGAATTCTGTGTTTTGACAGTCGATGCTACCAATATTTTTAACACGTGCCATCCCACAGAAGATGGGTACTGTCTATCTCATGTAAGAATTCTGTGTTTTGACAGTCGATGCTACCAATATTTTTAACATGTGCCAGACACGTGGCAACCATTTAAAACAACAGGACATGAACGTATGACCTGATGGAGTAGTGGCAGCCCTGATCAACAAATTGGTTAACTTCCATCGCCGACGTTGAAAGTAGTGTGTATCTTACGTGAAAAATAAGTAAGCGTTTTGGAGGAAATGTAATATAATAACACGGTTCGTGTCCAGTATTAGTCAGTTAACTGTATTATTCTATTCAAATTGCGTAATTTTATAACTAATAGCGTATTCCAATTACTGCACCCGAATGCTCCCAGTGCGCACCCGACGGGTGCCGCATGTTCCAGTAACTGGAACTCTCGTTGGGAGCATTCTGATTTTCGTATTTCAATTGAGAGTTGCACTCGATGGGTGCACACCGGGAGCAGTTTTTGCAGCACCGTCTCAAGAGGTGGTGCGGCAAATGAGTGCAATTATGGCGGTGACCTGTGACTATGTAAACAAACGAAAATGTTTTCTGCGGGGGAAATTACGCAATTATATGACTGTTTGGAACTTCAGTAATGGAAAGAAGTTTATGTGATGCAAACATACAGTGTTTATTTTAATAACTGTGTTCGTTATTAAAACTATAGTAAGGTTAGTAGGATCGCGTTGTCCGCGCTTCTAATTACCAATTGACCAAGAAGAAAAATTGTATTAAAGTAACCTCTCAAATTTTGTAGGATTAAATTTTGGCGGTTTTTAAGTACCTGGGGTTGAAGAATTTTGTGCTTCAAGTAATTCAAATGTTTTGCACTGTAAATGTGGCGTGTTCCTGTTGTTGGAGCATAAACAATACGCACCCGTTGCTGGCAATCACGTGACTATTGTATAGTTTCAGTTTTCGGGGTGCACCGGGTGCGTCCCCGTAGCAGTCAATTGGAATATGCAATAATTTACAAACAATCACACCGTTATAAGTCGACCTGTAACAAAATCAAAACAAAGCACGGCCATTTGCGAGTGTGAAAAGTTACTGCATTCATATGTGTGTTTGAGATTCTTATAATTTGTTACTTTATTATTGTGTACATATATTTAGTATATTGTAATGTGGGGATTATAAAACCCAGTCTGTAATTGCCAATGAAATATTATGATGTCCGGCAACCAAAACAACAGAGCGGCCATTTGCGTTGCCAGTGTTTGAACTTTTCGTGTGTTCGTGTATGTTTCCGATTCTTGTCATGTGTTATTTTAATATTTTGTGCATTTATGCAATATTAATACTATATTGCAATGCAGTTACAGTATTAAAATACCTGGCTTGTAATCGCCAACAACAATGTGATATTAAGACGTGTTTCAGAAGACACGAACTTAAGCTGGCGTGTCTACAAAAACAGTAGCTAAATAAGAAGTAGGTAATCCATCCAAAGAAAAGTGCTTCATAAAATAAAGAAAATTTTACCTAACTTTTATTTTAACTGTTTTTGTGGGTAAACTCTTATGGTTCTTATAGTTTTATATGTAAACATGCTTTTTCAAGACACTGACTCAGTAAATTCTTTTTCTATGAAAAATGCAGTGTTTTATGTATTTTTTTTAGCAAGTAAGTGGTTAATATCAAGTCCACAGTCCACTGAGTTTTTGTGCCTGTCAGCTGCGAAAATTTAGGCCTACATATTACCAAAAGAATAGGCCAGAAGACCTACGCCTATATATTTTCCAGTCATTAAAGTGTACTTGTTTGATAATATGTGTTAATCAACAACATGTTTTAAAGCTCTTCTGGGCAATTAGGCCTACCCATGTTTCTTTATTACTTACGCTTTTTATTGATCTATTATTTCCATTTCGGTTGTGAGAGCACATATTTTTGCTGTGTAGTCTGCAATAAATATGTTAAGTTTTTTTTAAGTATTGTGAGTTGCATGACTATGATAACACTAATATTTCAAAAGTAGGCCCTACCACAAAAGGTAAGTATTTTTGATAGTCTACTACCTGAAACTTAAACTAGGCCAATACAGCTTTATGATCTGGTAGTGCAGAACCAAATTGAAGGCAACATGAAAAATAATTGCTTGTATGAATTATTGTATTTATTATTTTAGTTTAGATATGTTTGCTTGCACTGTCATAAGCTCTTGCAACTTCAGTTTGTTGTAACCAAATGAGCTACTATTATATAACATTTTTAGATGTCAGGTAGATAACATAAGTTTCTCAAACATGTTTGTTTATTTTTAGTAATCACTAATGCCATTAAAGGTTACAATTTGGATCGTACCTAGGAAAATATACATAGAAATAATGTTAAAATGTAAATTATTTTATTAACTTAACATCTGTTGTGTTGGCTATCTATTACTTTAATATGAAATAATTCCAGTAACATTGCCCACCTAACCCTGGTAAGATTAATGTGCAGCTGATATTGAAAATAAATTATTTGTCTGAGATCTAAAAAAAATAATCTAAAGAAAATCACGACACTCTTTGGATGTTATTGCAATCATAATATACCTTAACTGTTGGCATGTTTTGGTTGTCAGCTGGAAAGCACATGGTGGTGGAAGGATACGTAATGTTTTTGTTTACATTGTCCTGCTTTTTTATGATCTGTCAAATAATGGAATTCTTATACAGTATGGACTGTAGAAGTCCCGAGAGCGCAGATTAACCTGAACACGTTACCATATTTAGTTGCATAATGGCCACACGCTTATTTTGAATGGCTTACAAAGAAATTTAAGAAAACACGCGTAACAGCCATACCTGTCTTTTCAGCTACAAAAATTGCCAGCACGTGGACGTGCCTTTAATTTTTTACAAACGTGCGCATTATGTAAACTGTTGATACACTATCTACCTGTATGTTGGAACTGAACGTCCGTGAGTTGAGAGAGTAATGATTGTGCTCTCCGAGGCTGCACAGTAATCGAGAGTGCACTGTTGTTAGAGAGGACCTTATGCTTGGTGCAGCACGATTGTTTTTCGTCTGCCAATTATCGCATTGCTGAAGTCACGTGGGCCTTTTCTTTGGCTCATGAGCCTTTTCTACAGTAGGCAGTTTGCGCCAGCACCTTGTTTGTTAAAAAAACGCTGTAATTATATGGTCACCCAAATGTAACATTTGATTATGTTATTTATCATGAAGACATTTTAAGCACACAGATAATGTGAATGGTGGTGAATTTGCTTAACCGTGTATACTTTACAGCTGGTTGCAATGGGTTGCAACGTGCATGTATTTAGTTTCACATTTCTGTTGTGTGATCAACAGTATGTCCCAGTTTCCTGTTATGTACTTATGTTTTGTTTATGACTTTTATTGTGTCCAGGAATCTGACCAATATTTCTGATACTCTCCACTACTTGTCCGGATATCACTAATTTGTATGCAGACTTGCATTTTTGTGGTTAGTTTTACTTTTAGCAATAATGTTTTTGCTCACAATACAGTATTATGGCATATTATTACATAGTATCTATATTAATATGCTATAAGTGCGTACATTTGCCTTATCTTTTTCACCAAAAAGTTATCTTTGCCAAAATTTTTTTTCCTGAAAATGTCTTTTAATTGCTGTGTCCCAATTTGGGGGCTAAAATTTGGTTGAATACAAGTGGCTATTATGCAAGTAAATACTGTAATTGGGAAGAAGGAACTAAAATTTCAAAAGCCAGAAAAAGGTCGACAGAGACGTAAAACCCTCTACAGGAAAATCTGAGCAATCTAGGTCATTAAAATGTCTGATGAGAAAATAATTTAACGTCCCTATAGGAACATTTTTTGTTACTGAACACTGGTGTTTTAAAAAATATGTAGCGATCTACTGTTACTTTATTCTTGTTGTTTACTAAACTATAAATACTGACTCCATAAAAAAATTAAACTAGCTACATATAGTAAGGAAATTAATTCTGTAGCAAACTTCTTCCTGTAGTCTCTTTACAGAACTAGCTGCTGAAAGCCGGTGGTTTGCATCTTAAGTATGTCTATTTGCACTAGAGATCATACAGAAGTCATGGCAGTGGCATCACTAGCCACAATTAGTACAGAAGTCGATGCTAGATAGGGCTATGCGCTGTTGAAAATACTACAGTGATGTTGAAACGCAGATTGGCAGTAGTGGTTTTCTACCTTTGTATGGTCGTCATTCTTAATTGTATGCAGAAACTACCAAGATAGGATGATGGTGGAAGACAAAGTGTGAGAAACCAAAGTGACAGAAGATGCTAATGGCTAAGGTGCACACACTGAACGCAAAGTATGAGGTTACAAGCTTTGATGGCTTTCTGCCGACCAAGCCTTAGCAACTTACAACACATCCCAGCAGGGAAACAAGTATAGAAATAAACAAAATAAAATATTTGTCTATAGATACAAAGTCGTAGAGTACTAGATTAAAACATAATTACTGTAAATTGTAAAATGTATTGAAAAAATTATTTTACTATGCACATCAGTTATTTACAAAAACTGTAGCATTTCTAACATTTTTAGTCAATTTTTCCTCATTCTACTGCTTGACTTCATATTACATTGTTTTACATACATGTAAAATTTCTACATTTTTCCTGAACATTCAAGTTTGTGTATAGGACTCCATAAACATGTATGTTTGTGTAACATATATTATCTCATCCAAGGGTAAAGAAAACCACTTATAATTACATAATAAGATTTGTGTTAATCAGGTTTCAGTATTCCACTTTCTTAGTGGGTATTATTTATAATGCTTATCAATGTCTAAGTACTTGAAGTGTACAAAATAAGAGCAAAAGAACTTAGACATCCCACTTCAAATTGTTGCTAGCTCTTCAGGTTTAAACTGTAGTTTTCTGTGAATGGACTTGTGGCATGTTCAGCTGAAGTGTCTGACGTGTTGGTGGTGAATAATATCAGTGTGCTAAAGAAGCAGATAGAAACAGAAAACTTCATAATACTACTAACAAAAAAAATTAGAGGATATTTTTAGGTAAGTGTGAAAATTTTGTGAAAACTGCTGCTAAGATTGCTCAGCTCTCCTCATGCAACATTGTTATTTTAATTGAATTCAGTGTAAGGAAAGTCATTAGGTTTTTACCTTGTATAGCACTACTTGCATTTGCTCTTGGAGACACCATTGTATGAAATAATTATTGTACTTACAAATTACATGACTTTTAGAAATTTTCTGTCAGTGGAAGATAAAATGCAGGAAGTGACATAGACATTGTCATATATGTTATGTGGGATAGCAAGCACAGAGATAGGCTTGTTGGACAATAGAAGATGTAAGCTTTGTCAAGCCTCTTTCGCAAACTGACCAGGGGGCCGATTAAATATATTTTTTATGGGTGCAACACAAAATTTGCTCCTGTGTTGCATCTGGTTGCGTTGCATTGGAATTAAATACTCTCGTACAAGCAATATAAGACACTTATTAACTATCTCTGCACTTGCGTTGCACAGCGTCAGTCAACTTTGGCCACAAAAGTTATTTTGCGTTATGTGTGGGCGCGGCGAATGCAAGCGCCGCTGTGTTGCATAACAAGTGCACACCTAGATCATCATCCTGGCGGCTGGCAACTTGGCGAGTGAACGAGCATCTAGGTAGCCAGTCTCCACAGCGCGGCGGCGGACAGTGCAAGAACCAATACTTAGATAGTTCTTCGCTTCTCCGTTAGAATGCGCTGCAGTGCAGCGTGCTCTCTTCATTAATTCTATTACCGATAGAATGCAGTGGTGTGCAGCGTGATTATTACACTCGCGTCCCGTGATAAAACAAGCGAGTTTATAAAAGAATTTGTAATATTATTTATGAAAGCTTTTTACAACGAATATGTTACCGTAAATGTAAGTGATTTATTTCTCCGATGCTAAAAAACGCTCCGAGTGCATAGTATTTTTAGCAAGAAAACCAATGAGTTGGTTTCACGAGCGCAGTTGCATACAAGCTACAATGGCCACCGCTGCACGTATTTAATTATTATTTTACCATTGTCTTGTAATCTTTTAATTCACTTTTCATTTAAAAAAAAATTTTTTACTATTTTTTCATGGGAATTGCCTTAATTTTGTTGGTGGAGCAGGTGGGAGAGAGACAGAAAGATTGAAGTCTCGGGCGGTGTTAGTCATCACTTCTCACGTGTTAGTGGCGCGCAAGGGCAGCATAACTCACAATGCGCACGCTCACCGAGCATTGCACTAAAAGTTTTTGAAGTTTTTTCGCCGATTTTTTTTCTTTTCATGGCTGTGGTTTACCTGTTGACGGTAAATGTGTTTTGTTACTGTTTTGAGCCAACATACTTTTTTAAAATTATCTTAAATTCTGACAAAACATGCCCGAAGATTTACAATTTTTTTTGACAAAAAAAAAAGGGGGGGGGGTTGTTGGATTTAACGAAACATTGTTTTAGAGTAAACGTTTTCGGGTCCCATGACATTTCGTTAAATTGGGGTTCTACTGTATCTTATTTGAATTATAATAAATTTTACAAAACTTGTTGCATGAGTAAAAGCCTAAGTACAATTAGTCTCAAGTAGTTATTTACGTACTGTTAATGATGGCTAAGAGTGTCTTGCTTTCTTCCCAGTCTACGGGCATAATTGTTTGGACACAGACGTGGACCAGCAGTAGGGAAGCCTTCAAATTAGTTCTGCTTGATGTAACAGTGCTGTATTACGTAATATTATAATGCTCTGAAACTTTTGTTTACTTTACTCTCCTCTGTGCGCTTGTTGCAACATGTGCACACTACGTAGTGGCTACGTGACTTCAACTTAAAACTTAGTGGCCAGTTAAGACACTACCAAACTCAGGAACAGATATGTGTGTTGTTCTCATCTTTGCTTGTCCTGAACATTTTCAGTAATTTCTTCTTAGCTAAAAGTGCTTTAATTTGTCGACAACATAACTCTGTCACTTCACACATTCTTGAAGTGTTTATCCGCAATATCTATGCAAAGCAACCTTCTGGGTGTGTGTTTGCACGTGCGTAATAAACATTCGAGTTGAACCAATGGCAGTGTGTGTTCCTTCCAAGTGTTGAGTCATATCTCTTGACCACAAAAAAAGGGGGAAGAGTAAGTATTCACAGTCGTGAGACCCTACTATGTAGAACCTTAATCGCCTTGAGACATCTCGTGCTCCAGTTCTCAGCTGGGCATTCACTAAGATAGTGCTCTTGTTAACATCCTCCCTTTATCATATCCCAGGACTGTCGGTGACAGTGTCGCATATGAACTCATAATAATGAAATCTATGTTCAAAGATCAGACTATATCAATATGTCCCCCTATCTCCTGCCCCGCAGAAACCAGTTGATCCTGCTCGAGGTGGCTTATTTTCTTTTATATCTGGCTTAAAGTAAGTTAAATCACTATACAAAATGGTTTAGCCATCTGGCTCATGACGTAATCACATTTGTAGGTGCATAGTACATAAATAAAATACATACAGATAAACATTATTGGTTCACATTACGTGGTATCCCTCCAGAGTACCGCCTGGCTATGGGTTCTTTACGAAGTGAATACTCCATGTTGCAAACTGCTACGCCTCACAGAAAAATTTAGTACAGCACACTCTTTGCACCTGTGTTCCTGCCTATGAGTCAACGAGGTCAGTGCATGTGTCTCTTTGTGCATACTGTGTCTTTTATGTTGGGCATCCCTATAATTCAGACAAATCATTAAAGTAATATTACAAACCGCGGTCCAGTGTATGTGATACACTGCACTAGTGATAACTGTCGATGCCTACTTTTCCTCCCCTCACACTTAAATGTTGGCCTTGGGAGTGGGTATGTGATATGTTATTCTGTACAATAAGTGCTATCCGATGCAAGTTGCTGTCATTTTGATGTTTTTCTTCAAGTCAGGCAACCCTATGCTATACATTCTCTGCTATTTTGTGGAATTTCTCCAGTAAGCCTTTGCTTTGAGAATGCTTATCCTCTGAGGGTTGAACAGGTTGGATGGGAAATCTCTTGTCGCCGCTTGTTAGGTAGGTATGACATTTGTCATGCAGTGTCTGCAAATGTGATTTTAATATAATATATTGTGATATTATCACATGGTGGAAGAAATTATATCAGTAATCATGTAGTGTGTGCCAAACACGTGGACAACATATAGTCTCAGGAAAGTCAATAGAAAATAAACTGTTATTTTACTAAGAATAATACGGATGCTGACTTAGTCGTAGTGAAGGCAGAGTGTCTTTTTATTTCCTTCTTGGTGGAACATAATGTTCAACTTAGTGTGGTTGATCATGCAGGTGCATTGTTCAGACAAATGGACACTGGACGTAATATTGGAAACTTGGTTATTTCACAGTTGGAAGATTGTGAAAAACCTGTACACAACTGCATGTCATTTGGGGCATGTAATGCACTTGTCATGATAGGCAATAAGAACATTGTTACAGCTGTGTTAAAAGAACGTCTAAGTAACATTATTGTCCTTGGATGTGTCTTCTTACTAATTTAGGTGTAGTTTCTCTATCTTGTCAATATAATTTATTATATGGAAGTATGTTGAAAAATGCTGTGTATGGTTTATGCCACGGCCGTAGAAGAACAGGTCTGGACATTCGCCTGGAAACTTGACCCCCTTGTTGTTTGGCTGCAGTTCACCAAGTTACAGATAATGCTATATATTTTTGGCGCTGCAATCCGGGCGGTCGGACTCAAACTCCGCCCACTTCCTTCCCATTAAGATAAACAATTTATCAAAATGTGTTTTTTATCAATAATGTATATGAAATACTTCCTTCGCTCACAATTGTAAAGCTTGGTTCCAGCAATCTTTATTTTCTTTGTAATGTTAACAATGAAAAAAAGGGGCTGAGTTTGAGCCAGACCTTCCTGTCCGCAGCGCCAAAGATGCAGAACTTTCTCGGTAACTTGGCGAACTAAAGCCAAACAACAAGGGGGTCAAGCAAAATACATTGTTAGACAGGCAAGTGTCCAGACCTGTACTTCGTGACCGTGGTTTACACTACATTTAAGAATTTTGAAAAGTTTTACTGATAGGTCCTTTGAAAAGTGGGCAGCTATATATGTAGCATATTGACAACTAAGACTGGCTTTTTTTTCTTTGCTTTTATTTTCTCTCTTGTATTGTAGAGTTTTCTGCAACTCAGTAACACTTTCTTACAATGGTTTACTCAAAAAATGGTATAGTTTACTATAACGAACAGTTTTTTGTTGACATGTTGCAGGGAGACCTGGAGAAGGCCATAGCATATCATCGCACCTCGCTGTTGCTACAGCCTGGGTTTGAGCCAGCTCGCTGCCGACTGCAGTCCATCCTGTGCTCGCTTGTGTTTGAAGATCATGCTGTGAAGACAGGCCCATGATTCCACTGGCTTACAAGCTGTACCGTTCCCAATACACGTTGCATCACCCACATATCTTCCGTCAAACCACTGACTTTTATTGGTTTGCAGAAACACTGCTTCAGTCTGTCAAATTTCCTATTTCTTTTAGGAGTTTGTCATGTTGAATAAGTAAGTGCAGGTCTCCTGTTAAATAAACCTTTTTCTCTGAAAATGTCTTTTACTGTGAGAATGTTCATTTAAAGAGGTCCTTGAATTTTCAACTATTGTTTTGTGAAAAATGATTAATATTTTGTACGTAAATTTTGGCAAACACAGACCTTAACATAATTTTATAAATTTATTGTTTCTTAAAAACCACTACTGTGAAACACATTCAAATTTATAGTAATACCTAGTGGAACCAAGTTGATACACATTTATTTAATGCTAGTGTAATGTCTTACTTTGGATTTGTGGTGTTCCATGTGTTTGTGAGTGCTAAATGGCCACCAATCAACATAAGCACCTTGTAAAATATAGTATTAATTGTATTTTGTAAAAGAGTTTGTCTTGTGAACTGTTACAGACCAATAATTCCTACATTTTAGTTTTGTTACAGCATGAAATGTGAAAATTATATTAACCACCATTACATAATCCATAACAATTTCTGTTCCATACTTTGTATTACTGAACTAAAAAGAGTGGATTAATGAAATTGTAACTGTTACCAGAACTTTTCAGTGTGCTGCAAAAATGTTTCTAATCAGTCAAAGACGGAAGATATAAGCTAGTTTCAGTATTTTTATTCTTGTACGTCTGTCTTTCCTTCTTGTACTTATTTGGCAAGAATACATTCCATGGCCATTAGTGGAGGCAGTGTGATCTCATTTGGGAACTGATGCTCTTCGCTATAGAATCTCTGCCTGTCACATATTTTATTCATGTTCGTGTAATTATTGTGAAGCCAGAAAACACAGAGCTGTGGTGACACATTTCATGTTAACACAGTATAATTTTTGTAACTTACATGGTTTGAACAGTTAGCAGGGACTTCACTTGAGTACTGTTAACTTGGTTCGTGCTATAACATCAGTCACGTGTGCTTTTAGGCACTGTGGTTCATTTCATTACCAGGATTCATCTTTTGGTATTCTGCACTTTTTAAAATTGCACGTGGTGGATTTAGATGTGTGTTTCCCCAAGTTTCCCAAATAAAAAATTTTGACGATTCTTTGCCAAAACAAATTGAATTGCATTGATGTAACACGTTTGTAGTACTGGACTTCAAATTTTATTTGTTCAAGGGTTTTGCTGTGGTTGATGTGAAATTTCACACACACAATAGCACACGGATTCAGTGCGTTTTGTGTGCCTAAATAATTTATTGTCACGAGTGTTACATCCAGTATGTAATTATTGTGTAACATTTATTAACGGAAGGCAACATGTACTTACGATCACCAACGTCATGGTAGACTTATTTATTGCAGTACGCTTTACATCTGTGGAATATTTCCTCAGGCAACATTGGTAATGTTGCAGTATAAGCTGTATAGATGTTAATAGCAATCGAAAGTCCGCTACTTAAGTGCACAATTCTTGCTGCGAAGTTATCTTTCAAATATTCAGACACAAGTGTTTGTCATTGACAGTGTTGTGTAATATTTGGTATTTTATGGTGAAGTACGGAAGCTCTGTTAAAAATAGTGTGTGACTGAATCAATAAAATATTACTATGTGCATTTTCTTGTGGTTTATTATTGATATAACGTCCTTTGTCCTCTCCAAAGTATTTTTAGTAGTTTGGTATACCTACTACTCACATTTGTGTGCCAGAAGTGTTGGATATTGTGACAAACCTCATGAATATAGTAGAATCTTGGTTAACAGTTCGTGACGTGCACTGGCATGTAGCACTTAACTTGGCCTCTTATCATACTGTAATTTCAATTTTTTTGTCTTAATTAATGTTTTTTTTTTGTTGGTAATAACAAATTAAGTAGGCCAAATTAACCAGGTATAAGGATGTATACGGCGGGATCCAACATATTAATTGGGGATGCGAATAGAGAAATTTACATTAAAATTTTCTTTTCAATTGTAAATTTAACTTTAAAGCAAGAGAAAAGTATAGAATTTTATGTGTCAATTTTATTGGATTTATATCGTGTTTGGACTCATTTGAAAGCTAATTTAATTTCAAGCAACTTTTCTAAGTAAATTTTTCTGATTTTTTTCCTTGTTTAGATTTTTTTAAATTTTAAGTAGCTTATTAGCTTGCTTCTCCTGGAATAGGATTTATGTGGCAGGCTAGTAGTAGTTCTCTTGCTTGGAAGCACGTACAGAAAAGTGCTGGCTTTTACAATTTCAAATAAGCTCTGAGCTAGCCTGTGCTTTGGATGGATTTATCTGGCAGGCAGGTCAGAGTTCACTCGCTTGGAGGCCCGAACAGGGACATCTAGATAACAACAACACGACGTAGACGCAGAGACGAGAGGCCCACTACATTCTGGCGCCCGAACAGGGACATCTAGATAAACAACAGCACAACAGACGAGCAGAGAGAGAGAGAGCAGAGACCCGTCACATTCTGGCGCCCGAACAGGGACATCTAGATAATAACGGCGACGTGACGGCGAGAAGCAGCTCCATTACAAGTTTTAATGTGGGCTTTGAAAGAAGTGTTTATGTGTGTGCAGTAAAATATGAGCAGGTCTAAATAATTTTACGAAAGTGAAGTATAGTTACTATAATTTTATAATATTATGTATGAATAGTCAATTAGTATGTAATTAGATGGGCAAAGTTTTCGCAGGTGAAAATGGCCTTGTTTCTTATTTTCTTGTGTGAAATACATATGTTATTTATGCAATGAACGACTACACAGCCACTTAAAAGATACGAATGAGAATAATACATGAGTAAAATATAATAAATGTGATTACATAATATGATTAGCACAGTAGAGGCCAGTGGTAGGGGGTCAGATCTATTGCCTCCCACCTACACTGTCCGGGTTTTATCCTTGGTCTGCGATTTTTTGCATGTGGGAAACGTGGCGAACATTGTCAGTGACTGGTTCGTTAATTTTTTTTTATTTTTTTGGAACTCCTGTTTCCCCTGCTATTCTCGTTCCATCACTGCTAGACACTCAACTCTGTTGCTTCTGGTGAGAAGGGAGGAGGAGGAGTTGTGATGATCAAAGGAAAGTAAAACCACAGAATAAGCAATATTCTGTGGTAAAGTGGCAAAAGTAGGCATGAATGTTGGAGGTGGTGTCTAGATTTAGTTTTTTGGACATACTCCCTTGCGATGTAGATATACAGTACATTGCACTGGAGTCTGTCCAAAAAACTAAATCTAGCTATGCACTCCCATTGCGCATCTTTCAAAGGAGGGTAGTCGGCTTGCCTGCTTCATGTCCCGACGGAGGTGGAATCAAATACGTGGATCTGAACTGCTCTGCTGTTGTAGTATTTGAATTACAAATATCTACAATCACACTCACAACTGAGCAGTTTGTTATTAAATATACACCGCAGTAATTTTTGACAATCGTACCAATTGTACCACAATGTCTAGGCAACTGTTGTGTCGGTAACGTCACAGAGGTTGCCTATTCAGCAAGCGACAAGGTATGTTAATGCTTAAAAGTAGGTGAGTGAATGTTACAACCAATATTTCGCCTTGCTATTTCCTGATGCATTCATTTGTTTGCTCGAGCATGGAACTGTGGTCATCGTACGTAATTTGCACTGACTTTAAATTTTTACTGTATTTTATCCTATAATTTCTGTCACTTGTAAGTGAACGTATTTAAATTTTCTCAAGTAAAACACAACTCTGTTCTGTTGCGTTCTGTGGTAACCCAGAGGTACTGGAAAAATTTGGCTTGAAAATATGTATAACAAAAAAAGGGAAATTCCTAAAGTAACTTGTCTTCACCATTGCACTTTTGCTGCAAGTTAAATATGTACTGTATTACTTTTCCAACTATAACTCTTGTAGAAAAATGCATGTAGCTTTACCATAAAGATAAGTAGGTTAAACCAATTGAATAAAATGACAGAAGATTAAGGTACTCACAGACTGGTACTTCTTGATACGTTGTTACACACACACACACAAAAGGACGAACACGTTGCGTGGGTGCGCGATTGTGTGACGTTTTGCTAGCTAGACTAGCTTCGTCAGTCTGCGAGTTCAGGCACACTGAGTAATGGCGGCTGTGGTAGCATGGTTTGTTACCCTAGCTGCCAAGGAGCAAACTAGGGTGCAGCTGGAAAATTCAGAAAGGACAGTTGTGGCTGTGTAGTGGTATTCTGGCGCTATGATTGCGATTATCTGATGAGACCTGGGAGTTGTCGAGATTTAATGTATTGATGGGCTGGTTCCCAGTGCCTTAGTTCTGAGCTATTGTTTGAGGGTGGTAGGGCTTTTACTGCTTTGGTGTTACACCAGGATTCAAAGTTTTGTTTGTGTGATGCAGTATGTGCTGTGACTGGTTTGTCAAGTAGGTCCACTTTACTGGCTATTGCTTGTTTTGTGTCTGCTCTATGACCGTTCATTATTTGTCGGAGTGTGTTGGTGGTGAGACCTATGTATTCTTCATTGCAATGTTAGCACTTGCTGGTATGCGAGATTTTCTGTTGCACAGTTTCAACTGCCCAGTATGGGATAAGTATGATTGGTAAGTATGCTGGTGAAAGAAGTAAGGATTGATGGGTGGTGCAGGACCCACAGCGTGGTTTATTGCAGGGATGGGATCCTCTAGGTGTTATGGTAGTGTTTTTTTATGTGGTTGGCTGAAGTTTTGGATGGACTAGTTTATTGCGGAGGTTTGGTGGGCATCTGAAGATTAGTCTGGGAGATTTAAAGAGCCGGATTTTGGTTTGTGGTGCTGAAGCAAGGATTTTGTGGCAGGATATCAAAATTGTTTTCAGTTTGTTGATGTTCTTATGATTCGGAACTATCAGAGGTATATCTGTACTTGTGGTTTTTGTCTCTTTGTTGGGAACAGCTTGGTGAATTTTGTTGTGAACTAGGTTTTTAAGGTAGCCCCTGTGAATGAATTTTTTTGATATTTGTTTGCACTGCTGGTTAAGGTTACTGTGAGTGGAGCATATGTTTGGCTTTGGTGTTGAGACTGTATGGTAGTGATTTCTTGACATGGTGTGGGTGGTAGCTGTCGAAATGGAGGTATTGCAGGTTGTTGGTCAGCTTGGTGTGCACGGAGGTGTGAAGGGTGCCAGTCGGTAGGCTTAACTCAATGCCTAGGAATATTGCATGTTTTTGTGAGTATGACCAGGTGAATTTGAGAAGGCTGTTAGTATTCAGGTTTTCCAGGAATTTAGTGAGATTAGTTTCGGTAGAGGTCCATATCATGAAGATTTCATCGATGAAATGCATCCAGCAAAGTGTTTGGGTTGTCTGGTAGTGGAGGAAGTTGATTTCTAGTTTATCCTTGAAGAAATTAGCGTAGGATGGGGCCGTGCTGGTAGCTGTTGTATATTGTATTGTTCTATAATATTGGCAGCTCTGCTGACAACAGTGTACAACATGTCACGGCGACAGTTGCTATTGTGGTAATGTTTAAAGTAGCATAAATAAACATATAAAATACAAAAGTGGCGATGAAGATGGGATTTGCTTGTTAATTAGTGGTTCTGAATAACAAACGATGGCGGGTTTCAAGGCCGAGAATTTAATTCCTGAAGAGGATATGTGGGAATCATATATAGAAAGATTAGAACAACTGTTTGTAGCAAATGGTGTCGGCAACAAAGAAGATGATCAAACAAAGAGACGTGCCATTTTGATTTTGGCAATCGGAAAGCGAACCTATGAAGTTCTTCGGAATTTATGCGAGCCCAGGAAGTGGCAGGATAGAAGTTACGAAGAATTAGTCACGTTGCTAACAAAGCACTATGCACCCTCAGTGATTGCAGAATGCCATTCGTTTCACAAGAGAATGCAGCAGGAAAGTGAAAGTGTGTCCGATTTTGTAATAGAGTTACGTAAGCAAACACGTTTTTGCAACTTCGGTACATTTTCAGACAGTACTTTAAGAGACCTATTTGTTGTAGGCCTCAAAAACAAAAACATTACCCAAAGATTATTCTTAGAAGCAGACGACCTGAGTTTTGAGAAGGCTGTAAGTATAGCAACCTCGTTCGAGTCGGCTGTCGGCAATGTAAATAGAGCAACACTTGAAACAGACGTCCTGAAGGATGTGAAACAAGAAATTCACATTGTAAGGGCACAGTCACACAAGAGTAAGTCTGAAGAGGTTCACACATATAAACCCCAAAATAATGCTAGAAGACCCTTTCAAAGAAATCAATCCTCAGGGACAGTTGTAGAAGGATGCACTTGCTGTGGCCATAGGGGGCATGCAGGATCGAACTATATAAATGCCATAATTGTAATCGTGTCGGGCATTTAAAATAGATGTGTCCTAACAACAGTGTAGCAAGTAAAGGTGTATCTAATTTTCACAGTTATGTCATGCAAGAAGACTGCCCTGAAGGCAAGCTGCCCTCCACAGAGGATGAAGACTTCCTACCTCTATACCAACTGTTAGAACCGCATCACAAGCACTGGATGCTACCAGTGACCATAGGCAACATGAAGTTGGATATGGAAATAGACACAGGAGCTGCCATATCAGCCATATCAGAGGGCACATATAAAAACATGTTCTTGGACTATCCTTTAGAAACAACAAAAGTTCGCCTCAAATCTTACACAAATCTTGAGATAAAGCTATGTGATGTCATCAGGGTGCCAGTTACTGTGAAAGGCCAACTTCAGAAGGACTTAAGTCTGTTTATGGTACCTATTGGAGGACCTCCGTTATTGTGTCGGGATTCGTACGTTAACTTAACGTTCCCAAGACAATGTGTAAATAATGTCAAAATTGAAAGTGCCCCAGATGCTGAGAAGAACCCCACTATAGTGTCACACATGATGAAGACATTTTCTGCTATGTTTGATGGTGGTTTAGGTACCTTCACTGGAGGATGTGTTTCGTTGCACTTGAAGGACAGTACTGTACCAGTTTTTTTACCCCCAAGAGCTTTGCAAGTTTGATATAGAGTTGGATAGACTCTTACGACTAGGTATTTTACAGCCTGTGGAATTTGGTGATTGGGCCACGCCTATTGTGCCAGTAGCAAAAAAGGATGGCAGTGCGTATTTGTGGGGAATTTTCAGTAGGTAGTGGCTTTCTTGGAAGTGGAAGCTGCTGTTAGTCAGGGTTAATCTGAATCTGGCTAGTTCGACCAGGAATGTTGTCTTGGGTTAACTATTGGGTGGTCTTTTGTTGAGGTAGTATTTGATTGTAGACGGTCCTTATGAGTGGGGGATGTTGGTGTAGAGGGATGTGACATCTGTGGTGACCAGGTAGACATCTTGTGGAATTTCGTTGAGGTTTCTCAGTTGTAGGAAATGGCCAGTGTCTTTTACGTAGGATGGTAGCTGCTGTACCCAGGGTTGAAGGTGTGCGTCAGTAAGTACCGAGAATATCTCTGTGGGGCTGCGAATACTGTATACTACGGAGCATCCTGGGGTGGCCGTTATTGCTTATGGATTTTCGGTAGAAGATATAATACTGGTGTGGTGGGTTTGTCTGGGGTAAGGAGTTTTATGGAGTTTTCAGAGAGACCTTGGAACAGACCTTGGGCATTTAAGAACTGTTTTATTTGGCTGCAGAATTTGGTTGTGTGATCCTCTGGAAAGGGCTTATACGTTGAGGTGTCTGCCAGCTGTTTCTCTGCTTTCAGGATGCAGTCTTTTGCTTAGGATCACAATGGTAGTTACTTTGTCTGCCGCTAATATCATTACTGTATATCTTTATTTTTCTTAATGTTCTTGATGGCTGTACGTTCTGATAAAGTTATGTTGCTGTTGTTTGGAAGAGAATTAGAAAAATCAGTATCTCAGACATTGACCAGTAGATGTGAAATAAACTGGTCGAGCAGGTGTGACGGTGGTAGCGGAAGGGGGTCCCATGTGGTGTGTGGTGTAAACTGCTTCAGTGCTCTGTCTATGGTGCCAGTGTTTGGGTTTGGCTCTGGTGGGTTGTTGAAAAAATGCTTTGGACTGAGGTTGCGTGTGAATCCTAAAATGTCTTTCACCGTGGCAAACTGATCACATTTTTTTGATAGAGCAAATTATAGGCCTTTTTCCAAGCTACTTTTTTTCGGCAGAAGTGAGGTTATGGTTGGACCGATTGAAAACATGAGATTTTTCCTGGGCAGATTCCTTGGTGGGTGCAGTTTTGTATGGATTATGTTTAGGCAGATATGGTAATATGTGAACTGATTGGTATGTTGAGGATTGAAGCCAGGCAGGGCTTTTGACCAATCAGGGGTGGTGGTGGTGATGGTGACTTGTTTGCTGCAATGGTGAGTAAGATTCCGATTTGCAGTGCATCCATGTACAGAGTACTGAGTTTGTTTAATTTCAAAAGTTGTATAGCTATGGATTTTTGTGTCGTGGTGTTCAGAATCATGTAGGCATTGGTGATGAACGGTGAAAGTGAATCAGCAGCCAGGGGCATAGTCAGAAAGGGGGATATAAGGATATAACCCTGCCCCACCCACATGAAATTAAAAATAAGTGACTCGAAGATAAAAAAAAAACCAGCAGTGTCATATTCATAGTTTAGGTGCAAAAACTGCTTAAATTGCTTTATTTTGTACACTGAAACAAATTTTTAACGGGTGAGGACCCCTGGATCTCCCGCTTCATTACGTATGATCGGTGTCCCCTTATTGTGCTGTGTAAATTTTTAAGTTGGTATCCCCTTTCCTTCTGGACAGAAATACTGGCTACACCCCTGCGATAAGCAAATAGTCGTCATGATCGATAGTGCTGCCTCGCACAACACTTTCGCAACCCCTTCCAGTGCAGCCAGGCGTGTGCACCGCGCCACCTGTTACGGAACGGGCTAGGGCAGTTCCGTCTCCGTGACAACAAGATGTAGCGATGTCCAGTCGCCAGCCCCCAACGTCAGTGTGTTGTGTAACCCTCATGACCCATCAATTATCACTCATGTGCAATCGACAAGCTTTTCTTGCCACCGGCAGGCTTGCTGCCCGGTCGGCGCGAAAGGCTCGTCAGTTGGCGTTTAGCGGCCTGACGAGGCGGTCGACTCTGTCGCTCCAGGCTCAATCGCACTCTTTGTGCAATCACTTTATGTAACAATAATGTAAGGCTTTACCTTGTCGTCGTACTAGGCCACAGGCCAGGTGGAGTTGCACCTGGTCGCGGCAGGTGTGCGCTAGTTGGTAATGGCAGATGTATAGTACTTGAGTGTGTGTGGCGGATCAGTGACGGCGGCAGGGCATGTGTAAACTTGACACCGACGTGCACTGCCATCTACCAGTGCAGGACACATGGCTTCACCACCCCCTCCCTCTACCATTGCATGAAGAAGGCAGTCTGAAACCAGCGGCTGCGACAGACGGAACAAGAGAGACGTGCCGCGCTTCAGAACTCTGATTCGTCTAGCGAGAAAAATAATGCGCGTGTGCAACTATCCGGCCCAGTGTTTTACTTTGTTTCGTCATGTGGAACTAGCTCGCTTAAGGCCCCAGGGTATGGGGGTGTGGACCGCCCCATAAGTGTCCATGTAAGTAGTTTTCTTCAGGTCCTCCCTGCTTTTCTCGATATGCAGCTCTTTCGATTCGCCACGTGAGAGAGTGGCACGCCGGCACGAACAGACCACGAACCCATCGAGCCTCGTGTTCCTGGCTACGTGCTTAACCGGGTGGCGCCCAGAGCATTCCAATGCAGCTCCGTTCCTACCTCACACTCGCCGGACACGCCATCATGGCGGCCAACACTTTGGCGTGAATATCGCAGTGTAAATCGACGTACAACCTACACAGAGAAGGAATGGAAGACGACACTTCACCACAGGATCGCCACAGTTGCATTGTTTAGCCAACTACATCACAGCCAGCACGTCAGCGACAGCAGGAAACAATACACTGCGCTAGATATAGAAACCAATCGAACCATCGCACACAATGAGCAGTAAGGAGTGTGTTAGGTGTGGATTACCAGCCTTCCCTGATTTACTTTTCGGAGAAGACTGCAACAGTGCTGCACATGTGCCAAGGATAGCTGGAAGGGGAACTCTAGTATGAAAGTGGAGAAGCTTATCGACCACAGCCCGCCAAGTCAGGCAGAAGTATGTGACTAGCCAACATGTGACAGACAAGGGAAGGAAATGGCCACTTGTGTGACTTGTCGAACAAGACGGCACCGCAGATGTTCGCACGCCATGGAACTTGTCACGTTCGATGAGGGCGTGTTCGCTTGCGCAACTTGTGTGTCGTCGAGGCCCTCTCCCTGCTTCAAGGTCATATATCACAAGCTACAAACCTACCACCCAATCACCCCTCCCCCAGCACCTCAACGACTGTGGATCGAGCTGTCGCGACAACCCGCCAAAAGAGTGGCGATATAATGAAACTTCCCGAGTTCTCTGGACACATGCACGAGGATGTGGACCAGTTTCTGCAGCAGGGCGAAAAACTGTGTTTATTTTACGGCGTAGTGTACGAGGAGTGGGTTGTTCGTGCGATTAGCAACTTGCATGGTGCCGCAAAGGGCTGGTGGAGAATATGGGGACATGCAACAATGACATGGGACGAGTTCGCGAATAGCCTATGGTATCGGTTTGGGTCCGCGGTGGCTATAGTAGACTGTCAAGCACGATTTTACAGTGCACGACAAAAGGACACAGAGTCGACAGAGAGGTTCTTAGCCACGAAAATCCGGCTGTTCCGGCGCATCTATCCAACCACACCGTCGGAGGATGCACTAAGCAGCATAACCCCGTGTCTGCGACTGGTACTCCAACGATTTTTGGCAGAAGTGAATTGTGAAAGTGTGGAGGAATACGTTCGTTGAGCAATCGTCGCCGACAGGGCCGTCAATCGGCCGAGGGGACGTCCTTTACAGACACTAGGATGGGCGGACAAGGACGGCTCCATCAGCAGAAATATGCGCGATAGCGGCGCACCAACGGGCAGAAGACAACAACACACGATTGAGGCACCACGATCGGCCGACAATGCGTCTGCCCCACAACTCTCGTGACAGGACATTCGACCACCACAGTACCACACCTGCCCAACGCACACATTTCACTGGCACCGCGACTGCCCTGTTAGGAATGCCACATGCCCGCCGTCAGGGAGGCAGGCCAGATGCTGACCTCCCCGCTGTCAATCGCCAGACACACCTGATCACAACCAACACTGACTCAGAGCCATTTTTGGGACAATTAACCATCGAGGAGGATCAGTTACTCCGCATCCCGATCGAAGTCAACTACCAACCAACTGCTGCATTAGTTGATACTGCCGCCAGCCATACGTTCGTCACATCCACACTCGTTAATCCATCACAGATCCGACCTGGACCCTGCATGCTACAACTGGCCACCAGAGGGAAGCACAGTGACACACAGGGCGTAACCGACCTGACGATCAGGATACGCGACCAGACGTCTCAAATCGAAGCCTTGGTCGTGAACGGCCTACGAGAGCCCGTCGCGCTGGGGCAACCATGGCTGCAGCAACAAGCAGCAATGATAAAGGTCGCTGCGAAGAGGGTACACGTGGGAGCCGGGGAATGACGAACAGTGTATGCTGTCGACCGACGGCCGAATACTAACCAACACACAATTCACCTGAGCGACCTAGACAACGAGGTCCCAGCCAAATACAGGACAGCGATACGAGCTCTCTTGGATGAACGGAAAGATGTCTTCGCTTTCTCCGACCTACTTCAGACAACGATAGCAGCTGAGCACCCCATACTAACACCTAACCCAGACCCAGTCTACACTGGTCTCAGAGGCTATGGGATGCATGAACATCTGGTCATCTGGGAGCAAGTCATAGAGATGCTAAAGGAGGGTGTCGTCGGACCGTCCAACAGTCGATATAATGCCCGCATTGTACTCGTGCCGAAGGAGGATGGGACACTGTGCTTTTGTGCTGATTTCCGTCCGCTGAACCTAGTGTCAGAGATTGCCCCTCCACTGCGGATCAGTGTTGATGAGGCCTTGGCAGGACTGGGTGATGTTAGACTTAAAGTCAGGTTATTGGCAAGTAACGATACGTCCAGAGGACCGTGAGAAGACAGCCTTTACGACACCAGACGGACGCCGCTTTCAGTTTCGGAAGATGCCATTCGGGCTGAAGTGCGCTCCCTCAACCTTCCAGTGCATGATGACGTAGGTGCTGGATGGATACATCGTGGAGTTTGTCGTAGTGTACCTCAACGACGTCATCAACAGGTCCCGGACATGGGAGGACCATATACGTCATCTAAGTTTAGTGTTAGAACGACTGGCAGTGCACCAATTTGACGTCTCTTCCAGAAGTGCCACATTGGTTGAACCTTCGTCGACTTCCTGGGGCATGTGGTCCGGCCGGATGGTAACTATGCCCATCCCGAACACCTAGACAAAATTGCCAATAGCACATTTCCGACGACCGGGAAACAAATGCAACGGTTCATTGGATTAACGAACTGGTTGAGGAACTACTTACCGCAATTCGCCACAATCGCTGCCCTTTTCACTGACTTGTTGTCTGTAAAAATAAAATATGCCTGAACTAACGTGCCCAGAAGGCACCAGAAGAGTTGAAATCGCAGTTCACCCAGTGTCATGCTTTGTCTCGCATCAACCCTGAGAAGAGCCTTTATGTCCAGACCGATGCCAGCACGGAAGGTGCCGGTGCCATCCTATACCAGCTAGCTGACGACTGGTTACGACTCATTATTAACTACAGTAGTGCCAAGTTCGGAGACGCAGAACATCCCTATCACAGCAATGAGCAGGAGTGCCTGGAAGTAGTTTGGGCTCTTTGTAATACAGCTCTCACCTAGAAGGAAGACAGTTCACGTTACGGATTGACAACAAGTGTCTGACGTGGCTGGACACTATGCAGGGAAGGGAGGTAAACTCATCGGCTGGGCACTGTTTATACAGTCGTTTGATTTTACGATTGAGCAAGTCAGCGAAGTTGACAATGAACTCCCCGATCACTTATCATGGGATCCAAACTCGGCTCAAAACATCATGGACGACCACGACATGGCAGTGATGTTTCCTCCTGAGCGTCCCTCAACTCAGCAGAGAAAATTCAAAAGAAAGGAACACATCTCACTGCAGGTGATCACGCATTCGTCCAGACCGACTACCTGGTCTGTTGTGAATAATCACGTCCTTAACACACAAAAAACATTTCCTACAGCTTTGCGCTTAATAGCCAAGTGTGCCGAGGGTAATGTGAAGCATGTTCGAGTAAGGGATCAAGTGCTAGAAACGAGGCCACCAGGTTTGGAGACACCATGGAAAGTGTTTGTGGCCCCCGAGGCGAGAGAGACAGTCTTGAACTTCGCACACAGTGATACACTAGCAGCGCATATTGCGATAGATCAGACAGTGCAGAAATGTAATAGTGTATTTCCACTGGCCTGGACTCAGAGTGGATGTGTGGGATTATATACGAGGCTGCCAGGACTGCCAGCGAAAAAAGGCACGGAGAGCAGGTGGGACTGAACAATAATCCCCCTACCTACCCACTACTCCCTTCGAGGCTGTAGCATTGGACTTGATGGGACCATATCCGCGCACAACCAAGGGATATTGTTTCATGTTAGTGGTAACTGATATGTTCTCTCCCTGGGTGGAGGCACATCCGCTAACGAACACCCCTCGTCAGACAATTACAAAAGTGCTCCAGAAGGAATTTATTGCACGATGGGGGTACCCCGACACTACTAATGGACAATGGTTCACAGTTTTTCAGTAGGCAGTGGAGGAGGTGGTGCCGCAAACTACAACTGAAGCACCATATGACACCGGTATACCACCCTCGTGCTAATCCAACAGAGAGGCGGAACCAGGAGCTGAAGGTCCAACTCCGCTTGCGTGTTGGAGAAGATCACTCACAATGGGACCAGCATCTAGGAGAGGCTCTGTTCTGCCTCAGACGTCGGGTGAACACCGCCACAGGGCAGGCACCGGGAATCCTCGTGCAGGGGTGCAACTTAACGCTTCCAGGAGAACCCAGGCCAGAGGTTCCTCAGGATGCAGAGAACTGGGGCGAGCGCAGAGACGCCGAACTCATTGCTGCCCACCAACACCAAGAGGCGTATGTGCGAAAAATACTGCCAGTGTCGGAAAACCCGCCTGCACCCCTGGAGGTAGGGACACTGGTATATGCTTGGAACTATCCATTGTCGGCCAGCACACGAAACTTCTGTGCGGGAGTAGCACCCCGCTGGACAGGACCCCACACAGTGCGAAAACGCCTAGGACAACACGTCTACCTGGTCCGAGATGGGGACAGACGCCTCCGAAAGATCCATCGAGGCGAACTAAGGGTTGCTCCTATCATGCCGGCTGACGAGGAGACATATAGACGATGTGACACAGGCCCCGCCAGAGGACACCTTACACCCACAAACTGAGACACCACTCATATAGAAGAGTGACAAACACACGCAAAGCAGATGTGACAAGATTCCGGGACTGGTGTTACTTCTCCCGTCGACGCCTGGTGTCATAACACCGCCGCAGGAAGCCGAACCAATAGTGTCCATACCTAATGAGGATGAGGCAAGACTCCAACCCATCGTCCAGGAAATGTGGGAACTGGATGCACCACTGGAGAGTAGAACTTTTACAATACACATCGAGGAACCAGAAGAGTCGCCTCAATGCCAACCACGACGCCAACACAACAGGCAAACCCAGTTACACTCATCCGAGTCTAGCACAAATGGCCAGCAGGAAGAAGGGGCCAACCCCGAAAAGAGGAACGAACAAAAATGCAGACACCGAGCACCTGCCTGGTTTCGTCTTCATGTTCGCCGCTTTCCAGAGTGGGGCGTGACTGGTAGCCCTCAATCATCTGCGCCTACTGTACAGACGCCAGTGGCAGAACTTCTGGACGTAAAGACCTCAACATCCCAGGACATGATGGTGTTACCGACGGCCAGCACCCCAATGTCTACTCCCTCGAACCATACCAACACACACCGAAGGGAGCCCTACAACCTACACCCTCGCAAACGACAGAACCAGCAGACCTTCTGTGCACCACCCTACGACTCAGGATATGACGCCAAAAACTTCGACCCACAGCAGACCCTAGTATTCAGTCGTCGGGAGTGACACCGGCAGCAAAGTACATAGCGAATGCACACACCCGCCGTGACCAGTGGTCTTCAGGAGGAGGGCGTATGTCGTCGTACCAGGCCACAGGCCAGGTGGAGTTGCAACTGGTCGCAGCAGGTGTTCGCAGAGTGTGTCAGTGGCAGGTGTTCGCTAGTTGGTAATGGCAGATGTATGGTACTTGAGTGTGTGTGGTAGATCAGTGACGGCGGCAGGACGTGTGTGAACTCGATACCGATGTGCGACACCTGCCATCCCGGCCGCCGCACTGCCATCTGCCAGTGCAGGACACATGGCTTCACCGCCCCCTCTCTCTTCCATTGCATGAAGAAGGCAGTCTGAAAGCAGCGGCTGCGACAGACAGAACAAGAGAGATGTGCCGCGCTTCAGAACTCTGATTCGTCTAGCGAGAAAAATAATGCGTGTGTGCAACTATCCGGCCCAGTGTTTTACTTTGTTTCGTCATGTGGAACTAGCTCGCTTAAGGCCCCAGGGTATGGGGGTTTAGACTGCCCCATAAGTGTCCATGTAAGAAGTTTTCTTCAGGTCCTCCCTGTTTTTCCCGATACGCAGCTGTTTCTACTCGCCAGGTGAGAGAGGGGCACGCCGGCATGAACAGACCACGACCCATCGAGCCTCGTGTTCCCGGCTACACGCTTAACCGGGTGGCGCCCAGAGCATTCCAATGCAGTTTTTTTCCTACCTCACTCTTATCGGACACGGCGTCAACCGGAACATTTTAACTTAATTCTGTTGTACCCGGTGACACCCCTCACCCCCTGCAACTCGTGCATGCCCAGGTGTTAATTTTTACCACTTTTATATATTTTTTGGGCCCACGTGACCTTTAGCCTGCAGCATCGCCCACCGGTCTGGCTTAGGTTCGGGCCCGCTTATCCAAGCCACTTGTGTTTTTCTGTATGTGGAAAACCTGTGATATATTCAATACTTATCACAACCCGATCGACTCGTGTGCTATTTCTGACTTGCCGCTTCATGGTCATAAGAGCGTGGGACCCTCTCAACCCGTACCACCTCTCGTTATTTCCTTGAGTGTTTCTTTCGTGTGGTGAGTGCTTTCTTTAGTACCAAGACTCACCTACGTAAGTATATGGTAGACGTCGAGAGGGAGATACTCTGCGATAATGCCGTGGCCGTCTGCCGCACGACCCCTGAGACGACGTACTCTCCGAGTGCTCGTTCTCAACAATGGGCTAGCCCCTGTCGGATAGCACAGCATGCCCTTGCTGCATGTATCATGCTTAACATCATCTACTCACCACGTAACCCTGCTTATGTCATTATGTAACACTGCAGCAAGAGTGAGATACACGAACAGTACACCTCGCCATGCATGACACACTGGGACAGGCTATGTGGCGTTAACCATTCACGATAAGGAAATTGAGTTTCCAGTGTCAGTCATTACAGACCTTAGAGAGGAACTCATATTTTCGGAGTACTATGACTTACAAACCAGGACAAATTCACTGAACTAGCTCACAACCGCATCCACTTCAAGCGTGTTCAGCGGAAGAAGGTTTACAGTCTAGCTTACCATCAACTCTCTGTATGCATCACAGCCCAAGCATCTGGTTCTCCTTCTAGAACGATTTGCAGGCCTCACCTGAGCCAACCATAATAAATGCCACATTGGCAAGATGGAGTTAGATTCCCTGGGGCACATCGTCAACGAGGTAGGGAATCAGCCAATTCCCGAACACTTCCAGCTCATTGAGGAATGAGGAGCACCAAGAACTCGGAATCAACTTAGAAAATTGTTTGGCCTAATTAACTGGTTATGCCAATACATTCGTGACTTCTCCACTTTCTCAGAACCACTCATTGCAATGTCTACAACTGCCATGTGCTGTTGGGATGACCGAACTGAAGAGTCATTTTGCACAGTCAAAGAAAGTTTATGAAATTCGTCAACACTTTGCATGCCACGACCCAACGTGCCACTTGTACCTTCAACAGGACACCAGCCAGGAAGAGCTAGGCATGGTGCTCTACCAAATAGGAGATGACTGAGAGCACCACGCCATAGACTACGGCAGTGCTAAAGTATGGCTGTGTAGAAAGACAGTATGATGTTAACAAATGGGAGTGCCAGGTAATAGTATTGACTCTTAAAAGTACCAGATGTATTTGGAGTACCGACAGTTCACACTTCGTAAGGACAACAGGAGCCTGGTAGGGTTACACAGCACGAAGCATGGAGCAAGTTAACTCGGTGGGCAATGCTCATGCAGTCATTCGTCTTCGAAGTGGAACACATCCCCAGCATGGAGAACAGGCTAGCCGACACACACTTACACTCACCCAGTCCGGACTTCTGTGAGTATGACCCTGACGAATGGAAAGCCATGTTGCCACCGACCAGTGCATGGGAAGTCAGTACCGAATCCCCACCTATTCTGCTGCATCAGCTGAAGATCAAAATAGAAGCGGAAATGTCGGTAGAAGAAATGAACCAGGCTGTAATACGGGACCAAGCGACAGCACCGGAAGCTGTGCATGAAGACTGTGCCCGAAGAAGTGTTGTAAACTGGCGTGTAGTTGATGATCGACTGGAGACCTACACTACTGGATAGATGGGTCGATGGAAGATGTACATCGCAATCGACACGCAGGCAGCCATCTTACATTATACCCATGACCATAGCCTGGCAGGACACCCTGGCACGCATCATACCTGAAGGAACATTGTACACTATTACCACTGGCCAGGCTTCCCAAAGGACATCCATGAGTACGTCCGAGCTTGCAGACTCTTTAACACCATCAAGTCGTCGTGAACAGATGGTCAACACCAGCAAAAGCAGCACCAAAGAACTGACTCCTTCGAGGTGGTAGCCCTCAATATCAAGGACCCATACCCAAGGATGCCCAGGGGAAGCGCTTCATCGTGGTGGTCACAGACACATTCTCCCAGTGGACGGAAGTCTATGCAGTCAGTGCTGCAAGAGCCAACACTGTCACTAACTACTGGAAACCGATTTTCTATCAAGGTGGGGTTCTCCAGTTAACAGAAACAACTACCGGCCTCACTGTTTTGTCTGCGCACCCGAGTAAATGCAGCGATGGGAATATCCCTAGCAAAGGTGCTTCAAAGGAAGATCCTAGCTCGCCCAGGCGAATTGACACCTCCTCTGGGCACTGATCAACCTGAGACGCTAAGGGATGTAGTATAAAATACGACATGCCCTCAGATACGCAAGTATCAAGCCAACTATGTAAAGATCTGGGTTCCCACGTTGAATCGTCCACCAAGAGAGTTGGGACTCAGCGACCAAGTTTACACCAGAGAACACCTCCTAACCGAGCAATGGAAGGGAGTCTGTGCAGGACTAGCGATCAAATGGAGTGGCCGACTGACGTCGGACAGGTCAGCCGTTTTCATGCCGTCAGCACCAGGTATGTAAGGAACATGCTCCAGTGTGTCACTACCTCCTACAGTCTGCGATCCACAAAGTGCAACCCCCATACACACTTTCTCAGGTGCTTCGCACACGGCCTTGCCAAGGGAGGCCACCCTGACAACACATACATTCTCCGAGTGATTTTATGCAACAATTACAAACTCTCCTAGCTGAGTTTAGTTTAGGCCAACGTAACTTGATGCAGTCTTTTTCTTAACCACTAGATGCATGCAGGACAAAGGACTCCGTGATAATTGCTGACATCAACCTTGCACATATTTTTGCAAATTCAATGTCACGTGTTTTGTACCAATGTAAGTGTTTTGAGCTTTTATTTCATTAGGACTGAAACTATAAATAAAACCTCACACATAATTACACCTCTGTGTAACCTTGTATAATCAATGTCACAATTTTATCTCCACATAAGGTATTTCGGTTTGTCCCCCCGACTTCCGGCCAACCGTCGTGGTGGATGGAAGCCGGGCGGCCAGCCAGTCTTCAAGTAGCGGGAGTACAGTACGGTCGTGCTCGCATGTCAGTGCCGCAGTCTCGGGGGACATCACCATCTTTCATCAATCAGTAAGTTGCAATAGTGTAAGTTAAAATTCCGTAACCTTTTTCTTTGCTCGTGTCCCCGAGACACCATCTGCGTGGAAGACCTCGCCAACCACGCTTTAACTTCACCCACTTAAATTCACCATGTGCTCCAGCATGTTTTGCACTGTGTAAGCTTATGGGCGGCTATAGGCCCATGCCCGCTCTTGTGGAGGGTAGTCTTATTTCGCCTCACAGTATTGTGTTAATAAAATGTGCTCTTATTTATTACCGAACTGGTGATTGTGATTTGTAGTGAATTCCTTGTACCTCGCTTCACGGAGGAATTTACGGCCGGCGACCGTAATCCGTCACCATCACTTTGTGCTGTATAAATATGTGGACATTTCATGGATTATTTTCGCTCAACTGCACCTCTGTCATGAGATGCGCACGGGATTCTATGTGAACTCAGGTATTTATTTTACTTACCATGTAGGACTTAGAGTACCCACGCTGAGGTCACTGTCTCTAATCATCTTCTCTATTCACGACAGGCCATCACGGGATGGGGCACACCACGATCTCACCCCTATTCCAACCACTCAAGAGTCTTGTGCTAACCCGAGCACCCTGGTTAGCTGACGCCCACAAAGTACATTTACAACATCATCTCATAAATTCACAGTCTCTCCACCACCTGTGTTCCCGGCCACATCACCACACACTATCATACGCCACATAGGTTCAGTAAAATTAAAGTCAGCTGAATTTGTTACGGGTAGTGCTTAGTGAATCGCAAATTAAGGTAAGCGGCGTTAAGCGATCCGTAACTTAAAGTTACTGGCCGTAACTAAGGAAAAGTTAGTGAATAGACCCCCTGTTCTACGACCGTGGTCAGTACCAATTGTACTGTGTATGTAGTGCAGTGGATAAAGTGAAATGCAATAAAAAAACAGGTTTTCCGCTCCGCCCTTCTCTACTCCCTACTCAAGTAAAACAATCCCACCCTTCAGCTCACAAGCTTGCATGGGGGAATTTTTGAGACACTTTTCTCCCTCTAGGCTCTCGTATAGTCAACCGCCGACACCCAGATTTTAATATTATTCTTAATTGTCTATATTCTTATCTTCTCTTAGTTTCATGCCACTTGATTTCGTAGCCCACGTCTTTTGAATGTACGTCTATCCTACACTCTTTCACATTAAGCCCGAAATTTCATTACGTATAATATATTTATTAATATTGTAGACTTGTGCAGAAGGCCAGGTTCCGCCATTTTGTTCCCGAGATGCAAGACTTTTCGCAGTGAATGGTGGGTTTGTATGAGTTCATGGGTAATTTCCCAGGATTCGTTATTGTAGATTTAGCAGAAATGCATGTTGATATTTGTTTGACTGATGTTGGAACATATAAATTTTTATTAAATTGTTTATTTTTGACTTTTATACTTGATTTGTACTTCGAAGGTTACTTACGGCGGAAAGCGTGTTTCCAAGGGGAATTTCATTTATTTTGATACGCGAACAGTGTAGTCAACAATGAGCAAATATTTTGTAATAAACATTATGGTGTGTTTATTTTCGGAATTCCGCATTAAATACTAGGTATTTAGGTTAACACAATTTGTTGAATTGCTCAGGGCGTTTTGAAATTTCTTTTTGTAGAAGTCCTTGTTATGACTGTTTTTAATAGAAAATATTGACCTACGTCATTGTTTTAGTAAACACCCACTAATTATGCTGAATCATTTTTGCTAGGAGTGTTTTGAAACTGTACCTGTATCCCAAAAAATATCATTCGTGAGAACTTTGAAAGGCAGGTAGGACGAACTGCAAATTAATTAAGATAGGAAAAGGTTAGGAGATGCAGAAGCTGAAGTGGGCAAATTGAGAGACAGGCTGGTGAAGTTACTGCAGGAAAAGCAGTAGATAAGGGCAAGAAGTCATATGTAGATGCAGGTAGGGGAGCAAGTAAAAGTGATCAGCTTACAGTGAAAGTAGGACAGTCTGGACTAAGAAGACAGACTAGGGATACACAGGATGTAACAGGTGGAGGTTGGCAGTAAGATTCAGGTCAGAGGAGATATTAAGCAGTAGAATGTGGGAGAGAATAATCAGAAGTGGTGTTAGGTAATTAAATCATTAAGGATGGGGTTAAAAGTGTTATAATATCTATTTGATATGAAACAAAAGCCAAATTGTTACCATCATAATGTAGTACCTATTTTTACTTTTCCATGAAAGCATAAAATCACCTTCCTTTAACTAAATTTTTTCCGACACTCCGTGTTCAGGGCGAGGGGGGGGGAGGTGTATCCTGTTGATTATGCTTTCCTTCGCTCTTTTCTCTCTCTGCTGCTGACATCACATGGAAGGTTCTAGCCATGGAGTGTTGCATACAAGTTCACATGCCAAAAAATCTTTTGACCTAAACACATCAGAAATCTAAAACTATTCAGTCTATTGACTTAGTATAGCTATGAACTGTCCTGCCAATGGTACTTTGTTACATTCAGGGTTGCCACTGACCTGAAAAGTCAGGGAAATGATATTTGGTTATGGAAAGTCAGGGAAATACATTTATGGTCAGGGAAGTTTCAGTATAGTAAAATTTTTGAATTTATTTACAAAGTTAGTTACAAAATGCCCACCTTTTTGTTTAAAAAATAGCCCTACAATTGTAAAAAGTAAATCATGTTACTAGTGTCGCTTGGAAAATGGCTTTGGTTACTGCTCTGTTTTTCGAAAATACATCGCTAACTCCACAAGGTCTGCAATTTTTTATTTCACCGACTTTACCTAAGAACACTTCCGTGGTTGAAAAAATTTGTGTATTGGTTTATTTTGTAGACAAGCAGGGACTAGATTTTTGTGAGTTTCAAAATTTTTACATAATGGTATGTTATGAACTATGTCAACAGGCGTACGAAAAAATGCTCAAATTTGCTTAGCTTTTTAAATTTGTCTTATTGCAAATACAGAGTGATCAAAGAGTTGCATACTTACATCAAATTAAAACCCAATGTTTTAACAGCAGAATCGTGATAACGCCTACGAAACTCTTATAACAAGATGTAAAGTAATGCCTTACAGGAACAGAGATACACTGCAGAGGTCATTTAACAATTTACGGTACATATCACGTCTTCTCATTATTTATATGCTATTATAATATCTGGTATTGTATGCTACTCATAACCCATCAATGAACACGACTCTTTGATGAATTTCCACCAAATCTCGGGCCTCGGTGGCCCTTTAGTCCTTTACCGACCTTTTCTGTTGGTGGAAGCAGGTCAAAGCTTGTGATCAACCAAAACCCACGTGATCTACCAGAATCAGCAAAAAAAGGTTATAACCTTGCGTTGGTCCATTTCCAATTAGGCGGAGTTAAAGTATTTAGAAACAGAATGCGAGCTGCAATAAAATATTCAAATAAGCTTGATTATTGATTACTCACATAAATCTACTATTTTTATAGTGCTGTGCCGATCCCCAAACTTTAACGATTCGCCGATCCACTGATCTGCCGATACTAATTATTTGTATCCGCCGAACCCGGACTTTAGGTCAGGGAAGTTGTTACATTTGGGTGAGGGAAAGTCAGGAAATTTAAAATGAAGAATATCAGTGGCAACCCTGTACATTTCTATATGCCATTAGGTAATTAAAAAAATTCATTAGTGCCTTGTTTGCTACTGATGGGAAGAAAACGCAGGGCAAAGTAGGCTATAGTAAGCGAGGAAATTTCTTGTTTTTGGTGATAGATGGGAGATATCAGTGGATGAAATAAAGAGGAGAGAGACTAAGTATTAAATTTTTGTCCTTGAAGAATTCCATGAATGGGTATTAGTTTGGTGCCAGGTAAGCTGGTGAATATATCATCTGTGTTCGGTTTATCTGCACAGCAATTATGTTTCCTTGCAAATAACACCCAAAGAAACCATTGGCACAAATAGGCTTGCTTGCAAATCAAAAAAATACTGTTCCTACAGTATAATTACTGTTCTTTAAGTGTATTCACTAGTGATGTTTTTAAATTTTTTCTGTTTTTGTACTTGTTTTCTAAATCCTATTTATGTACACAAAATGTGACAATGTTAATGGCAAAATGTTGGTAGGACAGGTACCAACAAATCGTGCATTATGGTACAATATTTTTGCAATGTCACAACAAATTTGTTACTTATATTTTGAAAGACATGTTGCAAGCGCAGTTTAAAATATGAAATGGCGAAATAGATATAATTGTGAAATGTGTGTTAATTACTACGTTATGTCTAATGAAAACGTCCCTGAAATTATCATTATGCTCTGTCATTACAAAAATGATCGAGAAAATAATGCTATCAACACTCTTAGTATATTCCAGTCTCTTGCGCTTTCTTTTGCTCTTGTCGCGCCCTGCTGCTGACGTAACAAGGAAAATTCCAGCCACGTAGTGTTTTGATGGTTGTAGTGCCGAATACAATGAACTTATGGTTCACAGTCTTGCGTCCATGCTCATTACGAGACTAGATGTAGGCCTATTAAAAATTAGCAAAACGACTAACTAAGTTAACTGTATGCTAGGGTTGCCACATCAGTGTAACCAAACAATAGGACACTTAACTAACTTGTTCAAAGCATTAAAAATAGAGGACACTTGAAAAAATACTTGTAGTACAACATACAATTCTTTTTAATGTAGTGTAGTTTAGTAGAAAAGGTAACCATCAAGATTTGAAAAGTGAACTCGTACTATTAACTTAACTAAAATATTTTCAACATTTTCATACTATTCTATTCCAACAACATATGGATGACATGTTTTATCAGCCAAAATAATGTATTGTGCAAACATGTTACTAACTTTGACTGGCTTAGCTTCCGGGCTGGAGCCAAGCCTGTCAACTGGACAACGGCCGCGAAAGCCTGCAGAATTCCATGTTACTAACTTTGTTGTCAAGTGTGTTAACATTATACAGTAGAACCCTGATTTTACGTCGACAGCGATTTTACTGCAGTTTTCTCAGGCATTGTCAAATAAAAAAAATAAATAAATAAAAATGGGTTTGTAACAAGAACGCACTTTTTAAGAATACATAGATAACATTATGCTGCCGCTGTTACTACAGTAACCTTATCCACGGGCGTCGCATCTGCGGTTATCACGAACCGCAGTTGAAAATAATTTTAAAAAAACTCAAAATATAAATAAGAAATGTTTGACAATTTGTATTTTCCAGTGTGCAGTACTCAATAACACCTTAAAAATTACGTGTTACCAAATGTCATTCAATACGTCGGTTTTCACTCCTCTCAGCAAATGTCCTTGGCCGCGAAGGGCGAAGAGATAGCATGGCACATGACGCCGTTCCGAGCTGTGTTGGTGATAGTAGCGGTGGCTGACCACCTGTCTCGACATGCGCTGTTGCCACTTCACCGCTGCTGGCCTTGCTGTTTCTGCATTATTTTATATCTATACGATTTAAAATGTTGTGGAGTACTTCCCGAATGTGTTGACGATCTGTATTCGCACATAGTCGTATTTTAGAGTTGGTAGGGAAACAATCCTATAAATTGCATATGGTGGTTTATGTAGTTTATTATGTTGTCTTGAATATACGCAGTTTCACACATCCGCAGATGTCCTGGAACAAATTACTGCGGATAAGGTGGGGCGACTGTAATATGTAAAGTCAATGCGTGCTGAGCCAGTGGTGTTGAGTTATGAGGCAATGTGAATCTGGATGTCTGCTGTGTAAGGACATCCTGATATTTTTATCACTACATTATCACTGTGCACGTGGCACAAACATGGTACGTAAACACGTGATTGTAGCACCCCCTTTCGTATCCTATCACTGCATACCACCACTATGCTATATGCTGTTCACAGTAAAATGAACTCTTTTGAGCACCTACAGTTACTTTCAGTAGGGTTGTGACGCTCACCGCACGCCGCCTTGCAATGTTTACGATTATTGTGGTAGTTTTAGATAATTCACGAACTTGGAACATTTTCATTTCTATTCAAAAGACTTTAACTTCTTATATAATATTTACATTATGTTTATCAACTTTGTAATTTTGTGAAAAAAAGACTTAGTAGGGTTGTGACTTTCATTGCGCTCCACCTCGCGATGTTTACTTTTTTGAGGCAGGAGAGATAATGATAGGCTTTGCGGCATGTCCATGTTTCTATCATAAATTAAATATAATTGTTATACATATTTTTTAATATTGAAAACTTGTTTGTTTTGTGTGTTAGCGACGATAATGAAGATATTTGAGCAATACTGACTTTGTACTTGAATTTTTCTTACATTTAAGGGTATGGTCTACATTGATTTTGAGTAGATTTTTTTTGGGAACCGTGGACTGTCATAAAATTGGGGTTCTACTGTATACATTTTCATATTTTATTAACATTATTTTCTTGACCTTTTTTGTGGTGTTGGGATATATAGTTCAATATATATTGATATGAGTTTGTAGTTAGCTATTTAACGCACATGGCCGTTTGCGCGAGTTGTACCATAGTAAAAACACTTTTTTGCAACACTGTTATTAGCAAACAATCTAAAACTAATTGAAATTGATGTGTTTGCTGCATTGGTTTCATAACTTAGTTGGCATGTGTCTATAGCAGTTGTTACAAACACTGTTAGGTTTTAAATTCTTCTCTTTATATTTTTAACTGTGACTGTAACATGTTTTCCGTAATAGTCGTAGCAAATTCGTTGTGATGTTGATGGAAATATTGTACCGTAGTGCACAATTGGTTGCTTTCAACATCTTGCTATAAATATTGTTGCATTTTTTTGCTTATGAATAGTATTTAAGAAAAGTGAAGTTAAACACAGAAAAAATTTGAAAAACGTTGGTAGTAAATACATTTAGAGCACTATAATGTTTTTTTTTTTTTTTTTTTTCAGAATTGAGTTTTTTTTTTTTTGTGTGAAAGTATTTGGGCCAATGATTTCTGTGGGGTAATATTTGCAATGAAACACTTTTTGTGTATGTCATAACAAATGTACCCGTTCATGAAATTCTTCAAGAAGGGCATCAAAATTTAATATAGAGTCTCCTCTTTATTTCGTCCATTGTTACCCCCTATTTATCTCCAAAACCCAAAAAGTTACTCGCTTATATATTTATTTATTTGCTGCTTTCAGCTGCAGTTAAGGCATATTTGCCTTGTCTCCCACTGGACCCATTACATCTGTTTACTGTTTTAGAAACATAACCATATATTAAAAATTAAAATTATTTAAATACATATGCACTTTAAAACTAATTAGAACAAACCAACACAAGGTATCCTTACATACAATACACAATATGTCTGAAATAGTGGGGATAATATCTGAAACTGAACAGGTTAATTGACATGTTACTGTAAATTGATCAGGGGCATATGAGAAGGAGGTGGAGGACGGGATCACATTCACACACGCACGTTAACATACATTAAAATACCCAAGTATACTCTCTTTAACACATTCATACATACACACACAGACACACGCACATAAATGTACACATATACAATTAAATTAAATTTTCGAACTATTAATCCGACTCATCTAGATCACTGGGGCGAGTAAGATAGTATTTATTGATTACTTTCTGAAAGGTACAAAAACTTTTTATGTTAGTGTGTTTCAATTTCAAACTGTTCCAAGACTTTGATGCAGTAATAGTGAAGGATTGGGAGTAAAATTTAGTTTTATGTAGATGTATTATTAATCGATTGTCTGCTTTGGAGCGTGTGTTTAAAGCATGTCGATCATTTTGGTAAGCAAAACATTTATATAGGTAGCCAGGTGTTAAAGTGTTCAATGTTTTATGCAACAAGAACAGAGCGTGGGTGTTTCGTCTTTCCGCTAACTTAAGCCGTGACAGCTTTCTGAGGTAGCGGGTTACACTGTCACGAGCTTTTAAGTTAAATATATATCTGACACATGTATTGTGGAGTTTTTGAAGTCGTGCCGCCTGACATTCACTGTGATTATTGTAAGCCACGTCACTGTAGTCAATAATGGGTATTATGAGGCTGCGGACTAGTGTGGCTTTTAGTCTGGATGGCATCAGTCTTTTGAAACTCCTTAAACTATGCAGCGAGTAATACACCTTTCTACACAAGTTAGTAATATGAGCATGACAGGTTTTCGTCAATTATTACGCCCAAGCTTTTTACAGTAAGAGCAATTTTAGTACCATTGAAGACATAAGGAAAATCAGTTTTATTAACAACGGATAGAAGGGGAGGAGAAGCAATGAGGGTGCATTGGGTCTTGGCAGGGTTTACGTTAAGGCAATTGCAAACCAGTTCTGAATTTACATACATCAGGTGAGAAATAATAAATGTGGTTCAACTTTGCAAGCAAAATATCATGGTCGACAGAATCAAAGTCTACGAGGCACAAAAATTTTCCGTCCTCCTTGTTTTCAAACATATAGTACACCGCCAAATATTTGCGTACATTAATAAATTAAACATTAGACGAATACCTATCTGGTTTTTGTCTTCTGCTTGGTATTAGCATATTATTTGTGTTGCTTTTTTTGTCAATAGCTACTCTGGCTTGCAGAGATTTGACCAAAGTTTGGAGGTTGGAGTATGCGGCTGTTGCAATGACTCGTAGTTACTGAGTTTTGCCTGCCTGATGTTCATGCGTGTTAGCCACCCAATCGCAGTGAGAGGAAGCTATGCTGAAAATTTCACGTTCCTAGGTCCAGCTGTTTGGGCTGTGCGTTGATGAGTGAGTGGGGCACTTCGTTTCATATATATATATAGGGACTAGCAGTCCCCCGCGGCTTTGCTCGCTAGCATTATTCATAATTGATAATATTTAATTAAATTATAAACTTCTTTGTACACCAGATAGGTAGTTCAGTCATCAAGTGTTAGAATGTCCAAGCGGCTAGTTGAGCTAACTCTGCAGCAGAATAAGAAGCTATAGCTGTCCACGCTAAAAGCAGTCTTAAGTTTGTCCCTGCCACTAATGACGACTTCGCCTGGGCCTTATTTATAGCACTGCAAAATTAACATTGTGGGGTAGTTATAGACTCTTGAATGTAAGAGGTTAATCGAGCGAGAAACCTCTGAGTTACCCTGCGCACAACCATTGGTGACGGTGCCCTCTATTACATATTTTCAAAATATTCACTTGAAGTTTTGGTGCAGAAAAGTTTTGCGGAAACGTAATTGGTGTGCCGACCTTGACATTAGTTAGATATGTGTGAGCTGATGTTGTTGAGGAACGTAAGTCTTAAGTGATCTACATAATCCATTTTTCTCCATTTAAAACGACTACATGCAAATTTCACTAATTCGATCTGCCGTGCAGTTTTTCTGTGTCAGAATTGAACGTTCGCACGCAGCTTTTAACAAAATTCTAGCCCAAAACCTCCCGGAATGTAGACTTGAGCTACAAACAACTGCGTCACGTATATAACGCCGAAATAATACAGGAAACAAATTAAATTTAAAAAATATAATATATCCTGGATGCATAAGAGGTTGTACAAAACCACGTTTCGATAGGTTACTGTAGAGTGAAGTGCCTGTGTAATTTTATTCTCGCCGGTTTTATTTGCTTTTCGAATCGTCTGCCTTGAAAGTTGGCAAATTTAGCTTTATTCTTAATAAAGTTATCTTAAAAAGTAAAAAAAAAACTTACATATATTTTTTAAATACTTACGTAAGTATCACACTGATGCAAACCACACCTAAATGCGTCTACTGGTTAGATAGATATCATGAGTTGAAGGAAAACAAATTTTGTGCATTTCCACCCTTTTGGTGTCAATTTTCGAAACATTTTAATTCCACATGTAAGTATCCTATTGAAGTGTAAATCACGATGGTAGCCCGTTCAGTCGAATCAAAATCAATCATTCATTAAAAACACATATGACCCCTGCACAGCACTGAGAGTTAAAATTTCAAAACGTCTTTAAATAGTTTTTCGATAATTTGTGTAATCATCATCCTGAAACAAAAATTAACTACATATCTCAATGGGTTCGATAGATATAGATGATTTACCTAAAACACTTTCAAGGTATTTTCACCTCCTAAGAGACTGAATTTTGAAGTAAGCTTTTATCACGTTTTAGACTACTTAACTGGTGCCTCTTGGGCGTGAAAAATACGACAATTGCCCCTTTTTTTCAAGATATATCGACAATTAATTAAAAACACATTTCATTACTTTTCACCCCTTTTCACCTCCTTAGGTGGGGAATTTAAAGAATTAGTGAAATTACTTTTCATGTATTTGAGTAAGTATCAATCTTAAACAAAATCACGTCACTATATAAAAATCAATGGGGCCAAATTAGGAAAGTAATGTTATTTGGGACATTTACGAAAACATCTTTCTAAAGCAAAGAGCACTTCGATATCTCCATTGGTTCGATAGATATGGAGGAATAATCAAAAACACATTTAACTTATTTTCACTCCCTTAATTAAAGAATTTCAAAAAATGTCTTGGAATCCTATTAGCCTACTATAAACATTTGTATACGTAAGCAGTTGAAGTAAAAATCACTACGATAGTTAGATGTGTTTCAGTGATATAGACCATTCATGAAAAACATATTTTGCCCCATTTTACTGATTGGAGGTCGAATTTCAAAAAATCCTAAAATTCCTTTTTAGGTATATGCGAAGCAACATTTTGAAGTGAATACCAACTCTCTATCCGAAAGGATTCAATAGATATAGATAGTTGATTGAAAACACATTTAAGGTCTTTTCACCCCCTTAAATGAGGAACTTTGAAAAATCTTTAAATTGGCTAATATGCATTGTTATGTGTGTCCTATTAAAGTAAAAATCACGATGAAAGGCCGTCATGTTGGAGCTCTATCAACGTTTCTTTGGAAATTCCTTTCACCTCTTTTCACCCCCGTAGAGGTCGAATTTCGAAAAATCCCTTCTTAGTGCTCGCCTATGACCTGACGGGAAACCACACAAAAAATTTCACGATTCTAGGTCCAGCGGTTTGGGCTGCAGTTTGATATGTCAGTCACTCAGTCAGTGTTCATTTTTAAATAAAGAGATTATAACAAAGACTTTAAGAAAGAACAAAAATAGTAAATACCATTTTCCTAATCCAAGTGTCTGCAACCTGAGCAATATTTGAGTCATAATAAAGATAAATATTGCGTTCCCTATCATTACGCATTAGATGTTTTGTTACTTACGTTTCCATAAGATTATTATACGTTTGTTTGTAAAAAACATCAAAAATAATTTTTTTGCTAATATTTTATCCCCACAAAAGCCAAGATAATAATAGTTAAATAATAATTTTGTTAAGTTTCCTTAAAGTATACTGTAAATATAATTTTAGAATGTCTCATATGAAGCAGAAACCATCCTTTATTTTTGTAAGCTTTCACACTCGCTATTTTTGATTTGCGCATATTTGTAACAAAACGTGTTTTTTAACTGAGTCGCATTGAAGTTCGAGAATCATTTTTTGTTAACAGACAACCGTTACAGATTACGCATTTCGCCTCTTTTCCTTGCAGAAATATTTTGTTACAACATAATTGTAGCACAAAGAAGCCAGTTTCCGGCTTGTTTTGTAAATTCAGTAATGATTAGTTCCATTTAAGGACATTCTCTTTACTTTCTACTTTTTTAACGACATTATTATTTGAAACTTAAAGGAGAGCAGGTATCAAAAATAAGTTTGGCAGGTTGGTTTAAAACCGTTCTCTCCATGTTGGCTGATTTTTATCAAGACGGTAAGTAGCATGGTTTTAGCAAATTATTTAATTAACAAAATTCTGGTTAATTGACGTTTTAGCCAGACCCGTACAATTTCTTGCTTTGAAAAAATTAGCTATTATGGCAAAAGCCATTTTAAACAAAACTGCCAAACCGAATTATTATACTATCTGCTCTTGTTTAATCTTAAAAATAAAATAACTATCTCAATACAGTAGAAACAAGACAGCATGGCCTTAATGGAAGGTTTTATTGTATGTTCCCAATTATGTCAACAAGTTTTATTATTTTGAAAGAGCAAATTAAAACAGTATATAAAATTTTTCCAATCAACTTTGAAAAGGAATTTGGCGACCAGTTTCTAGTGCCTGTTGAGCCATCTTGACAACTTTAAATGACAAAAATATACAGAAAAAACACTCAAGAATAACGAGCCATCTCTGTTTATTTGAAAAGCACTACTGTTTCGGTAATAAAAGTTAAAATTTAGAGTTAAAATTGTAATAAACAGAGTTTCAAAGATTGTTGTCAAATCTATATGATTCACCTTCAAGCTTCAGACATTTGGTAACAAGTAGGTAATGACAAAACTCGGTACACTGTTGACGATACATCCTTAAAAATTCGTAAACAGTATTCAATTGAGAAAATAAATACTACGACTTAATTTCTGACCCACCCACTTTTTTTTTTTTTTTTTAATGAAAATGTTCTTGGTTCATTATCTGGCATTGATTTTTCAGTTTTGATATTGTGTTTAACAATGTTACTGGTCAGCTGCTTTTCGATTTCCTTTCTCGTTCATTCCCACAGTGCCTCACATTCACTTACGACAACCCTCGTCAACTATAAAGACCAAAGCTGTGAGAACCGCCCAAATATTTTTACTAGATTTGGGCATGAACGAATGGTATTAAAATGCGATCTCGAGTACTTGGAAGAAAATGGTACAGTAGAAATTAGTTTCAAGCAGCACTTTGGTCCCAGAAAATGTCATTTGTCATACGAGTAGTTGTAAGTACTTCCCGCTCAAAAAGGCCAGAATACCAGATTCGTGAACGAGAGAATTTTATAATTCGCCCGTTTCCTTATGTCTCTCGAATCCTGTCAATGTTACCACGTGGCATCAAAAATTTAGATATACACAAACTTATTTAATAACTGAATTTTATGTGCATCGTATTCGTTTAAAGCACTGGATAGTTTGTGTTATCTTATTAAGTTGTCAATAGCTGGTTCAGAAAAAAAAGCAAGATAATTTGAGCAAGTTACGAGATGAACTAGGCCAGGAAAGAGGCAGAGCAAAGTTAATAAATTAAGAACTTCGTCACAGGAGGATTAATAAAATCGTTATGGGTTTTTAGTATAAAGTATAATAAGTTTGTTACGTTCAGTGTTATCACACAATAGATACATTATGCCCTATAATTGTTATATCTTTAAATATTTTATTAACAAATATGTTTTATATGGGTGCGTCAACTGAAATACCTGTTCATTTCGTGATTGCCGCAGTGAATGTTAAATGAGGAGGCCTACTAATGTGATGTGGCAACAGCGCACTAACATGCGGTAGAACGGGCTTTTGGTTCAAATAGCCTCAACCGAGTCTACCCTTGTTTAAACGTCAGAAATTTGCTGTGAGTTACAAAAAGACTTGATAATTTGTTTGGTTGGATGTTTCGAATATGCAGATTCAATAGAATGACTGAGTCACGTTTAGTATTTACGAAAAAAGTGAGTATAGTAACCTAGAACATCTCTATGGCACCCTAAGCACTTACTATATATACTGTGAATGGTCTTCTATGCAAATGTATTAATACTAAGTCAAAGCACATTTAGAAAAGTCTCATTGTTAACGTGTTTTGCACAACAGAACATTTAAAAGAAATTAATGGTCACATCACACACTTCTGTTCGGGTGCTGACTTTTAGATATCTGTGTCAGTTGTCGTGGAAGACATCTAAGAATTCTATCTTAAAACAGCCTTAAACACTTTTTATGAATTATAATAAAATAAATATTTGAAGTAATGCTTAACACGTAAAAAAAATTTTCTCGAATTAATTTCACATGCTTGCAAAACTATCAAGTTACTGCTTTTTCTGCAATAACTTTCAGTCCTGCTTCGGCGACGTCATGACTCTACCTCCTAACTATGTTAAAATTTGTAGTACTTGTCCTGTAATTTAGGAGGAATATAACTTCAAGCATTCCCCTTAGTTTTACAAATTATCATGAAACCTTCTCATATGTTTGGTGGTGTCTCAAACTAATGGACAACCTCAATCTTTGGTCCCAGCAATTATATAATTACTTTATTACCTCAGTGCTAAAAATGATTCTATTACTACTAATTTTCTAGCCATAATTTTAAACACAGCAACTATCCACTTCCTTTGTATTAAAATACTGGTCGAGAAGGCAGTATGGTACGCAAATATACCAGCAAGTCTCGAAGTGGATGTCAATACATCAATTATGTCACTGCCTCCTTGTGTAACTAGAAGTAGGCTAAACTATCCACAAAGTTATTAATTAATTACAAAGTTAGTATTAAATCACCTATCTATACGTTACATACATAGTGACGCTAATTTGTACGACGTTCAACACAAAGTATCTACGACTATAGTAAAGATTTTTGTTGCAATGTTTGATTTTTATTAGGCTCAGCACTAGATACAATAAATATTTTTGGATAACAAGATGCAAAACAAAGTTTTCTAGAACTGACGGGTTTGTTTGCAACTATATTCAGTCTTCATTTGTTACAAAAATATTTTACTACAGCCAAATGTATTAATTCTTAAGAGAGTATTTAATGTCATAACATTTTACACCGTAGTATGTTGATGTTTAAATTATCATTTGTTTTACTGTTTAGTAACATTTAGCTATGTTTCGTGCAAACATCCCTACGGAGGTTAAGAAACTATAATGCTAGTGTAGCTAGCCACGTTTGACTATTTGGCCATATGCTGCAGCCAAAAGACCGCTGTAATACTGCTAAGATCTTTTCAAGGTCAAAGCTGGAATCTGATGGTAGGTCAATACAGCAGCCAGCAGAATGGTTTTGTGAACAGTAAATCTAAATGTGAAGGATAAATTACCAACTATCAAGAAGAATTTATTTTGCTGTGCAAATGGCCACCATTGAGAAAGGAAAACTATTTTTATTTACTATACATTGATTATATTTTGTGTTAAACTTTGTACTCAGTATGTCTAAACAGTATTTTCGGTCCCGATTGGAATCAGTACTTATAATTATTTCCTGGGTTTGGCATTGTCACAGGTAGTGTTATGAAAGTTATAATGAAGCTGGGAAGAATATTCATTTCATATTTGTTTTCAAATTGACTTATTATAAACTTTGGCTTGACATATAAATTTAACAATAAAATATGAATGAAGTATTTCACTGTGTAATTAATAACTACATACAATCAGAGTGTTATAAAGTATAAACATGTAAAATAATTCCCTTTTGCGTATTGATGTGCTGGTGTTCATAAATACGAAATTCAACAAAACAATTCAGTTTTGCTATTCATACGGAATAATAACTAAGATTATACATAATAAGATTATGTAGTGTTATGAACGTTATAATGAATCTGGGAAAAACATCCTTTTCAATTTTGATTTCGATTACTCTTAATATAAACATTGGCTTGAAATATAAATTTGACAACTAAGAAATGAATGAGGTATTTCATTATGTAATTGTCAATTTGTTCGTAAAAAATATTGTAACTAAAGAAACCGACCAACTGGAGATGTTAGTATCCAAAATATTATTTTTTTCAGGTGGGATTACAAATGATGTAATACATATTTAAGTTTCATGGTGGATAGTTTCCGTTAAAAATATATTTTAAAATATGAACGTCAAGCTGGAATCGTTTGCAATTCTTTATTAAGAGCTCTGCCTGATCACAGCAGCTGTCTTGCATTTTTCGATGCGTGAGTACAAGGGAGTGGTAACACTGACGATTATTTCAAGCGCGCAGTTGTTTGTCAATCCAAGCTTCTCATTCTGTGTTGTGTCCTTACGTATGCCTCATTTTTTTACCTTTCGCCACGTTTCGAGGCGTGCTCAGGACCCAGGAACAACTCACGTGCCCTTTCAGTTACACTGCTCTTTAACGTTCAACATATAAATTATCTTTAGAGAGAGAAAGAAATGTTTCGCTAGTTCAGTGACTAGCATGTTATAATACACTGTCCTGTATATATACCTCTTTATTGTGTTCCACAAAATGTCTACAGTTATGAAAATACTGTTAAATGAGTGCAACAAAATCAACTGCACACCAACTTTTTCAACTCCGTGACTTGTGTGCTTTTTCCTCGAAAGGTTTTATTTCGCGAGCTGCACACTTCACACGTGTGCTTGGCGCCTGCAACAATCCAGTTGCATAACACGCCGAACATATCCAAACGTGACTTAGAAATATTTTGGACTCCACGAGTGCGCTCATTTATACTGAACAACACAGTACATTTTTCAATAGCTAATTTTCAATATTTGATATAAAACAGGTTCATTGGGAATTAATTTCAGTCATTCAACAAAAATTACACAGCTTAGAAAAATTTAGTAATACTCTAAACTCCACAAACTTGACTAATTTGTTAAATATTATGTTCAACGTAACTGGCATAACAGATATAGTAACTAATAGCAGATAAAATTTCAGAAATATATTTAGAACCAGTTAGAATTCACATAGGTACAAGAAATGGTGAACTTTTCAATTGGATCACAACTTAGACATGCCCTCAACATATGTAAGCCAATACAAATATAAACCCAACAAGAAATGAAAAACTCAATTTCGTGCAATTTCTTATAAGTACAAAGAGGAACCTTTTAATAATGTTGGAGTAGTGAGTATTAGTAAAGCCTACTTTACACCAATGATACCATTGCTAATAACATGTATTTTCAACAAAGTTATGAACATTGTTGTAAAAATGCTTGAAAATTATTGACATGTTATCAACATTCTGTTATTAACTTTGTTAATATTTATAAAAAATGTTAATAACATTTGTTGCCAACATTTTGTTTATAAAATTTGCTGGCAACAAAAGTTATGAATTTTAGAAACATGTTAATATCTTTGTCACCATCAATGTTGATAACATTATTTTCCTGACCCATTCAAGGGCGGTCTAGATCAAAGGATGTTGGAAACAAATGTTACTATAGGTGATTCGGAATATTGTGATCACTCAAAAAAGCCCTGATTAATTTCTATTTTCTGCCAGTTTATATCTTTCCGCTACATGTAAACATCAACATTGGCACGTGCTTTTATTTACATAAGCTTGTACAATGTTTACATTTACGTTACACTGCTCCGATAAATTTTAGCTACAATATGTACTCATTAAATGCATGTGTGTTGAATATGTGCTATACTCAGTAGTAATCTTAGTTATAAATACCTGCGAGTAAACATCATATAACACTGGTTTCTCTGCGTCTACTCTAACGGCGCTATTAATTACCGTTACGAATCTCGTAAATGATTGCACAGTATATTCAAACTTTTAAATTAAAACCGCCATTAAAAACACGACACACGCAACTCAAGAATTCAAGTTCCGTTCAGCATACTGCAATGAACGATGATGACGCACGTAAAGAGAAACAATAAATAACGTATTTTCTTAACGTTTGAAACAGAGGGAAAAAGTGCTTTTTCTATTTCCAGATACTCAGGCTGGCGATCATAAAACATAACAACTTACATTACTAATGACTTCACATAATTTATCAATGATATTCATGAACAGTCACTTCTAATACTTTTATATGTGTTTATCAGAAACCCATATTCATTACATAACGGACAAAGTGAATGACGCAATTCGCCTCCAAGCGGCGAAAACCTAACTCTGATGCCATCTGTTGGTGAAATTTCAAACTACCTCTGTGACGCGAAGCACTAGCGGCATGTGCCAACGATAATCGACTCGGTTGCGTCA
>PNEQ01006814.1:51216-67119 GCA_003012365.1 Medauroidea extradentata
AGAGGTCGTTTGCAATTGATGTTGTTTCACTAATACTGTATTCAAATAAGAAAATACACGGGACTACATGCAGTTATTCGCTACCAACCATACAAACAATAATGTAACTGTTGTTAATGTTGGCTTATATGCAGTAACGGCTAGTGATTTTTTTCAAAGGTTAAATCTTTAGTGCTCACTTTATTCCGAATGGCCTATAACAATGTTATCAGCAATGTTGTATGCATTTTTGTCATTAACTTTGCTATCAACTTCATTCACCATTCTTAGAACTTTGTTAATAACTTTGGTGTTTTCAGTAATGCTAATAACACATTTGCTATCAACATTGCTATAAAATAGTAGACCATAGCTTAGAATTTGTTGATAATATTTTGTAACTAACATTTTGTAAGTAACATTGCTACTGTTATTTCTTCGGTGTAAACTGGCCTTAAGCCAATAAGACTATTTTGAAAACTCCAGTGGAGTCTAGTGTACTGTGTCTAGTAATGTTCTGAAACTTCATACCTCAATTAAATCCTACACGTAACTCTAGCAAAAGACTAAACAAATTGACAAAATGTCAACAAAACAATTGCAAAATAAAACAACATTATGTACAAAAATTGTTCTCATGTATTTTAAAAATATTTTTCACAAGAATTTCTCTATTTTCCACACTTAATAAAAATGTCCACCAGTGTTGAGCAATTTTCTCAATTCTGCAACCCACAACACTGTTTCTAGTACATTCAAGTTAAATGTTTATATAAAAATACGAGTTATGCCGCCTTTTCGTGTCTCAGTTTAGTGTGTGATTTAGACTAAACCACATCAAAAGTTGAAAAAATTCTCTCCACTCCTGCAGACGAAGCTGTTGACGTAAACAAGCTGCTCTGTGATGGCCATTGTTCGTTGCTTCTGTTCACCAAGCAGATTATCTTGTGATCTCAACCTTTGTAGAACTGAAACACTGTTCAGCACCTCGTCAGTGAACATGTCTCTTTGAAAAGGATCACTCTTTGCTATGTGTTTTTAAACTTATTTTACTTTTGTATCTTTTAAATTGTACAAAGGAGTTAATATGGAGAAAACGCTTACTGCCTCTGTAGTTTTTCCATGTTTAACAATGAGAAAAGGCAGGAAGTGCATATTCCTCGTATAAAAAGTAATAACTGCTTTCTTAATTTGTAATGTTATGGTGATATTCTAGATTATACTATAAACCATGCAGTAACTTTGTGTTAATTTGTATTTATTCATTCAATAATGGGAACATACATTGTTTAAAAAAAAACATTTGTTTTAAATTATTCTAAGTAAATAAGAAAAATTAAAATTTTTTTTCCGGAAGTGGATTTTAGGAACATGTTTGCTCTATTAGAAAATATTTGCAAACCTATTAGGAATTGATAAATGGATGGGATTGATACATATCTTTATGTTAAATCTGTGACTTTACTGCAAATTCTGTTTACCATGAGCTACAATACAAGCATATTTACCTTGAGCTATGATACAAGCATGGCAATAGAGTTAGTAATGTATAGTTAGGTCGCAATTTTTCAGGCAAATTATGAATATAAAATTATTTGCACCACACATTGCGGCATAATTATATGTTAACAGCTAAATCGCAATGTCTGTGCTGTAGCGAAATGTAAATAGAATTTGAGGTGTAGTCACATATTTAACATTTTTGTACTTATAATTACATAAAAGCTAAAAATTATAAAATTCAGTATGGCGACTGAAATCGAGCCTTAAAGCGGGAGCAGGAAGACTGCCTGTGGACTGCATCCAACTGTAAATGAAAACCACATTAAAATTATTAGTGACATTAGCGAATATCACAATAATACATTTGCAAGTAACAGATTAAAAATTGATTAATGCTTCACAAATACTATTTTGAAAGAACATATTCTTCAAGCTGTTTCATCACGAGAATTATTTTGGTACTATTTTCAATTTATATATTTTTACAGTCCACTACAGTATATATTGTATGTCTTATTTTATTGTTGTCACCATTTTGTTTTATGTGACTCAGTTTTACATACGTGTATGTGGATTTTGTGATTTTATTTGACTGATTCTATTACATGTGTATGTTATTTGAACAGTTACTGAAGTGATGAATGAATAAATTTAAAAGCTGGTTGTTTGATTGAGATCATAGCTGTGCTAACAGGGGAGGGTGGGGGCCACCTGTGTGGGTAATTTTGTCTCGCCTTCTGTACATTTGCTATATTTTTCCACATTTATATTTCAAAATGATATTGGTTAATTTTTAGGAAAAAATTCAGACAATCATAACCACAGTGTCAATTCACATTAAAAACGTTTTTGGTTTTATTTATTATTTTGTTCCTCCCCTTTCCCACTCTCAGAATAGTTCACGTGACCCAGCTATTCTTTAAATTTTGCAATAAATACAGTTATAGATGATTCAAAATAAAGTGAGCACTCGAAAAGCCCTGATTAATTTCTATTTTCTGCAAGTTTATATCTTTCCACTTTATGTAAATACAAACATTGCCACTTACTTTTATTTACATATGTTTGTACAGTGTATACATTTATATTACACTGCTCCGATAAATATTATCTAAATATCTACTCATTAAATGCACGGGTGCTGAGTAAAATTAAAACTCAATAGTATCCTAGTTTTAAATATCTGCGAGTTAACGTCTTATAATACTGGGTTCTGTGCATCGATTCTAATTCATACGACCCACACTATTGCAGATACGAATCTCGTAAATAAGTACACATTAAAATCAAATTTGTAACTCAAAACCACCACTAAATAAAACACGACATAATGATGAGCAATTTAAGAATTCAAATTCCGTTCAATTACTGCCATGAACGACGATTCACTCAAGCAACAACATATTTCTTAGTGTGTGAAACAAAAAAAATGGCTGCTTTTGTCTCAAGATACTCATGTTGACTTACGTAATACTTAACAACTTACAGATATTACCAATGAAAAAAACAGTCAATTTTAATTTTTTAATATTTATTTCGTAACCGACAAATGCAACACTTCAAGCAACGGAAACATAACTCTGATGCCACCTGTCGGAATTTTGAACTACCTCATCACGCAGAGTGCTAGACACAATTTGCTAACGACTGTTTAAGTTAAACGGCCGGGATGCATCACTTTCTACTGGCGTTAATGAAGTAAAATTATACAGGCAGTAGGTATGTCAATGTCATAAATATTTTAAAGTACATTAAATACAGAGAGATTGATTCCTTTTTATGTTATTTCAGTAAAGTTGTATTTAAATATAAAATACACAGAACTGCATGCAATTATTTGCTGTCAACTGTGCAAGCAATAATGTAACTGTTGCCAGTGTTCTATTGTATGTAACAACGGCTAGTGATTTTTTTCAAAGGTTAAATCTTTAGTGCTCACTTTATTCGGAATGACATATATTTGTTTATTTACCTATACATTTATATATATTTCTGACCTTATATCCAGAACAGTCCGACCACTTGGCTCAATGGTTAGACCTTCTGGCAACCGGGCCAAGGGTCCTAGGTTTGATGACAGTCTAAGGAAGTCAGTATTTACAGTTGCCTTTCTGGGTTCATGACTGGGTGTTTTGTCCTCTTACCACCATGCTGCGAAAGGCAGTGGCGAACCACTGCAGAATCACCTCACTTAGTCGCCTCGGAGGATGTCGTGGCTTTCGTCACCCGGCGCCCTCCGGGGTTCTAAACCTGCCTTTGGGCAGAACACCATCATGTCCATAACCACAAGTAAATAATTCTCTGAAATATCACAAACCAAAGTTAATTCTACATAAGTTAAGATACTTATTCTTGTATAAGCTTATTGCTTATAAAGTTATGATAATGTATAATTCAGCCTAACATCAGAATTGCATCATTGAAGTAACATCCAAGTAACAGATAATTTAACTGTCTGCAAGGGTTAAAAGGGATATTTTTTGTCATAGAAATGCAGGATATTACTATTGTAAAGGAGTAAGGTGAATATTTGTGTAGAATAGGTGGTTTTTCTCGGGTGTTCTGTTATTTGTTAAGAAATTTTTCTTTGTTTGTTCTAGAGTAATGGCTGATGGAAATGAAACCAGTAACAGTGAAAAAAGAGAACAGATTTATTTCCTCGGTTCAATTGGTGCTCTACAGACAGGTCAGTATTGAATGATATTATTGATTTGTGATGATTGGGAATGTAGACTAGGTTTAAGATCGTCAAGGCACTCGATTCTGTTTAAGTTCCTAGTTGAGTTCTAAGACAGTGGTTAGTACCTCACTTGGATGGTAAGTCAGCCTTACTATTACTAATTTATTTGAGACTTCTTTTGTATAGGCATTAAAAAGGGCAGATATTTATTGTGTAATCACGTCACAAAATTTCAATGTTCCCAAATAAAATCATTTTCTGTAAGATATTGCATGAGGAGAGTCGTCAGTGCTGCTGGATTTTGCTGCTAACCAGTATTTGCAGTGCCACTTGCTTATGTACTGTTTTTTTATAATTGGAATGGTATCATGTTTGTTGTGTGTTTCTTTGCCAGTGAGAACAAGGTACAGTAATACTACAGTGTTGTATGACTACGCACATAATAAAACAATTATTTTGGTTGTTGCAGTGGTGGATTTTTATAAGTGATAGAGATGGAAAATGTAAAATTGGCTAGGTAACAAATAACTATGTTTATAAAGTTATCTTTGTTCAGTTTCTCACGTAAACTTCCATAACAAAAATTTGAGCTCTGACTATATTTAAGGTAAATGCACCAGTAGTCGACACTGTTTAAAACAAATGTCGAACAGCTCATTGAATGCAACAAAGTTCACTTATTTGCGTGCACAGGCAGATATTGAAGTGCCCCCGACCATACAGCGCTACCATCGCCAGTAAAATTGTGTGCAAAAAAGTTTGTGAAAGACACGCTGTGATATTGTACACAGAAAGGAGGTAAGTACCAAACGTCTTACGTTACACTGGCAATACTGTGTCTGTTACAAAAATTATAAATTGTTGTATATTGAAGTATGAGTGTTAGATGTAACTTGTAGCACGTAAGGATGAACGTCCACACCAAATGGCAATAAACACAGGATGTGTTGACTACCAGATCAGCAAAATGTGTAATTTTCCAAAAGTCAACATAAGTGTCAAGTCAGCGTTAAATATAAACAGGAACCGAAACTACCTAGAATCCATAGAAATATATTGTGAGTGGCATTGTTTGTAACAATATTCAGAAGTTTTTCTGCCTAGTAGTATGGGTATTGAGCATTGATACAACATGTTTAGTAATAAAATATTAATAAAATAATGGGCTGTGATAACAATCACCTTAAACAGAAGTGCTGCAAGACATGTAATGTAATCAATGTCAGTGGCGTATAGTAGTGTGATATAATTTAGTAGGACTTGTGTAGTGAACTGAACATTACCAATAACTGAAATGCTATGGAATGAGACGTATGTTTGCAGCACTCACTATACATGTAATGGTAGTATTAGTTAAATGTCACCATCAGAGTGAATAAATCAGGACAGTGTCTAGCTCTTTGTTTTAGAGTTACGTCTAAACAAGGCCACATTTTACAGAATGCACCACAGCAGGTAGAGGAGGCATTGCGGGACATCAGAGAAAGTGGCATGTCCATTAAAAGAGCAGTGGAGAAAAGTTATGTTCCTAGAATAATATTAACTGACAAAACTGAAAGGAAGGAGGCCTTGAAGGGAGGAAAATGGGACCAGACGTATGGCTCACAAAATATGAGGAAGACACAACTGGTTTAGTGGGCCCTCGCACTCTACAGTGCAGGCTTCCCACTCACAATGGAATACCTGCAGAATATTGTGCAGTAGCTCAAGAAGCTGAATAGACTGTTCCCGTTTACTGATGGTCAGCCAGGCAGGAAATGATGTGCTGCATTATTGGCACGCTTCCGAACATGTCTTTGCAGACACCCCAGTTCTTGACTGTCAGTAGGGTATCAGTGACCCAGGATCACATGACAAAATAGTTTGGGGAGACACCTACATGGAAACCCACCATCTCGACGACGTGTTAAATGACCCAAAATGATTGTTCAACCCAGAGGGTGGTAAAGTATTAGCCAAAAAGTGTGAGAAGTCCATATACCAGCATGTCAACAGTGATGAGTCTTGTTGACTGGGAATGTCACTGGTGACATGAGTCCACTGATTCTTGTGTTCCACAGCTTTTTGTGTTTAAATATGAACATCTCCCTCAGGTCTTTGTTGCTGGTGTCACTGGTGTTTGGAAGACTGGAAAGTCCTAAAACAGTTGGATGACAAGCCAGGTGTTCTATGAGTATCTGATGAATATCTTTCATCTGGGGTTGGTGAAAACAGACATTACTCTTCTGTCCTTTTAATGTATTTCATGTACGTCCATTAATCTAATCTAACATTGCAGACCAGCCGTTTCTGTAGAGACAATGTCATGGTCCTGGTGGCATTGTTGCTGAATTCCACATACATGTTCAAGCCCATGGATGAGGGGGATTTTAAGCCACTAAATAGCGCATGGAAATGTGACATACACGACTTCTTAGTATTGAGTGGCTGCCCAGGAAGATCGTTCACTGAAGAAGGATTTCCCCAGACTTTATCGCACTGTGATTGATAATACCATCACTCTCGACATTGTGCAGAAGGCTTTCCAAAAACATGGACTATCCCCTTGGTACCCATCAGCAGTTAATGTGGAATATTTTATCTCTAAAACATGTAGTAGCACTGACACATCATCAACATGTACATTCCTTGCGCCAAGAACTCCCAAGTGTAACACTGCCACCAACAGTGAAGTGGTGTATGCATACTTACCCGTAGAATCTTTCCTTGGAAAAGTGAAATTGAAGAGGTTTCTGGATGCTGGTGTTAGTTGGCAGGGTGATGTAGAGGGACATGACTGTTTGTGCTCTGGAGACACTTTAAGGCAGCATGCGTGGGTGTAGCAACTTTAGCGCTCAGCTGCAATGCAGCATAGTTCTCATGTTCCAGACGCTTCAGATGGTAGATACAAACGGAGATACATCAGGTTCTCTTGAGTGCAACAGGCACTACAGTAATTCAAGCTACGGTTCCTTCAGCAGCTGTCCGTGACACAGTTGTCACTGATGTACCAGCCATGGCTACCATGGAAGTTGTCCCTGCCACAGTCACCACTGAAGTACTAGCCATTAGTACCTCAGCAACTGTCCCTTTCACAGTCTCTTCTAAGGCAGCTGTTCCTGCTGCAGTTGCCGCTAAGGTTCTTGCCACAAGTACCTCTGAAACTGTCCCTTGTGCCATGCCATCAACTTTGGGTATCCAATGAGAAACTGGAAAAAAGTCATGTGTCCTTTCAAAAGGCATTGTTCTGCTCAACGCGGCCCCAGGCAGAGGACTTGCTGTTACTAGTTCAGATGAAAGGTATGAAAAGAGGAGAGGGCAAAGGAGAGACTGAGCACAGCCAAAAAGGCAGCCCGTACACATATGTCAAAGAAGAAATGGACCATGCCTTGTGCACATTTGTCATCTTCTTCAGAAGATGATGATGTTCTGCTAGCTTCGTCCGACGAGTGGAGCGAACCCCATGACAACAAAGATGTCGAGAATTTGCACAAGTGACAGACTAGATAGTGCGGCCAGGTACTCTAGACCCTCGATTTTACGAATACTGGTGGTTCCATTTATGACATTCGTAAATTTGCTACAGTTGTAAAATTGATTGAGGCCAATTTTGCCCCCCATCCCTGTACCAAATTTTAAAATTTAGTTTTTTTCCCGTAAAGTATATCCAATTGAGTATTAATTTTCGTAACATTTCGCGGGAAAGTAAGACACGTTATTATTAAATATAAATTTATGTCACAAGATTGACCTCTTTTGATTAAAAGGATACCCCTGAATGGTAAATATGACCTCCTCATATCCTGGAGAAAAAAAAGACAAAAAGAGACCACAGAGTGTCTTCTCATGAATACATATTCTGACATCCGTATTGTTTCACACGTAAAATGGCAAATAATAACTGAAGTTTAAATTTATATCGGTAGACAAGACGTCTTCCGGTTAAAATCACATCAACGAACGATTGATACGACCAGTCCATGTCACATAAAAAATTAAGCACCAAACACGGATGCTTCTCGCGATCCTGTAGACTTGATGTTTGTAGCATTGCATGGAAAAATAAACCTAACAAGGTTTACAAGACTCTTGCCTAAAGAAACTAAAATTATTGTCGCAACATTTTGTTCGGGTGCAGCGAGGCTGGTGTACTATCATTTGCAACACGAAAATAATAAATAAAAAAATCATGTGAAGTTTGAAGACAAGCCTCTGTGCTGGACTATGTTTGGTACTTGTGCCCTTTTAACGCTGGCACACCATGGTAAGAGTCAAGTTAACACAGTGCCGTTAACGAGTCCAAACGTAGTCACTTATGCAGTTATTACCAGTTGCCCAGTCGTGTTTTCTTTCCGTATGCTTGCCTGGCTGATGTGTATAGCTGATAACACTACCTCCCTCTTTTTTTTGTCTTTCTATCACTTTGTTTGCAGTCACTCACACATACACACTCCGCCACTCTTAGCAGACCTTCTTGTACAGTTTTTGAAGCAGACTGAGGTAAATGTGTGTCAATCACCTGCATCACTGATAAATTCCATGAAGTCGATAATATGACCGCAACGACGGCGCCAGAAACTCTACAGCCTGGAGGAGATTGCAACACAAGAAGTTTCTCATTTCACCAGGAAAATCTAATAAACTACTAAAATCTACCAAAACTTTAAAAATAACATCAAGACATGTGATTATTCGTCATTTTCAGTGGTTGGGTGCTAGTATAGGCAGGAACGAAAAATCCTGTTGTGCACATGTAATAGAGATTGTCTTTACCGGCGTTAGTATACATGCGAAAGTGAGCTGATAATGGCTAGGAGAATGGTAGGGTTTCAGGTTGGTTGTCTGCAAGATATTTTTCCATCAAGGAGGTGAGGAAATTGATTGACATGTCCTGGGAAACAAAATGAATTAAAGTTGATTTTCGTTACCAAGGACAATGACATCAGTGTTAGCAACATTGGACTGATTAATGGTATTTTGCCTACACCTAGCATGCTGCAACTCAGGGCCAGGGTCCATTATTAGTTTTTTTTTTTTTTTGCCTAATGTGTATGAAAAATGACTGTCACAGTCTTTCATTGCTGTTGTATTTTACTGTTTGCATGGACTATATGTTTTTGGTCTACCTAAGATATGTTATACAAATTGTTGAGCATCGAGTTATGGTTAGTGTTGTGTATTTGTTTTATGTTGTATTAGTTATGTTGTATGATTTTGTTCTGTCCTCGTGTTATATTTATTTAATATTCTGTTAGTGATTGATATCACTTACGTATACATTGCTCTGCACCCATGTTAAATTATGATTTTCGTTTTATGTTTGTATTTGGTTAAATCGTGATCCTTTGTTCACTTGTCAGTTTGTTTGTTCAGGTTGTTGCATCTGCACTCATGTTTGTTATATTTATTTATGTTTTCTTTGTTATATTGATATAAGTTATGTATAACGTAGTTCTGCACTCATTTTAATTACAATTTTCATTTTATGTTCACATTCTTCTATACTTAGTTTCTTTGTTAACTTACCAGTTCATTTGCTCAGTTTGTTGCAATGTTTGGTACTTACTCGCCACACGTGTGCGCTTATTGCCTGATGTGTGAATATATTGGTGTGTTGACTACAAAAATTTTAGGTTTTTTTCATGTCAACAACCAATGCAAGAACATACTTGGATGTGAATCAATACCATTTCCAAAGTTATAGGCCTATACCTGTTTTGATACGCGTCTAGTGTACTTGAAGGTACATCACAACACATTCAAAGTTGGTAATAATTTACTTAATACGATTGGCAAGTAATAACATTTAGCATGTTGACGATCGTTCATTTACCTTACGTAGCTGTAAATGAGGTTTTGCCTTGCAGAGAGAAAGAAATACCAGACGAAATTGTGTGACCTCCCCTTGAAATATATTTCGAGAGAAGAGAGTAGCATATAAATGCAATTCCAAAAAGTACAATTTCAGATATTTCTATTACAGGTGTTTGGTTGATGTCTGCTATATAGTAGCTTGTAATTTTTAAGGTTTCGTCAACAGATGTACTCACTTGATTTGTAATGCAACTTCTTTTTTTTAAATTATGTTGCAGAATGATTGGTTTAGTTTTTGTTGTGCATAGGCAGTTGTGGTAAAGTGAGAACTTTCAAAGACCACCTCTTCAATAATGTAATAACAAGATGTGCTGTTGGTTCAGAGTTTAAATGTTCTGTACAAATAGTTCTATATTCACTGTGGTTAGTATTTCTCATTCCTTTTTCACATTTTTCTCAGTCAAATACTCTAATTTTATTTCTTCAAACTTAGTTCCCCTCCCACCCTCCCATCGTGCTTTTAGGGCCTCTGTACAGTTTCCAACTTCTATCTCCTCTGGACAGTCCACCCCTGTAGGATGGGTGCAGCTTGCATGGTACATAGTATGCTCTGAGGACAATTTGTCAAATTTTGTTTTAAATGCATGCATTTTCAGCAGTTTATATCAGTGGCAAAATTTCTGTGTAGCTGCTTATTCATATTAGTTGAGATTTGTCTTACAGAGAAAGTACACGTTATGGTTTTCTTAATGTCTACTGATAACAAAAATAAATGATTTAGTAAATAATGTATGACAAAATAGTTGGTACCACTGATACTACAACTTATATTTTTGTGGCATAGACTTTGTCAGTATAATTTTGTGTTACATAATGTGATACAGTGTTGTTGATATTTTTAAATAGTGATGTACCAATACAGAGAACTGAAACAAAGTATCAGTAACATCGGTGGTATAGGCTGTTTATCTGTATCTGTATTTTCTTAAGTTTTTACCAATAATATGACATCATATATCTCATTTACCAGCATATTTTACACTTCAGCACAGAATTGCACCCTGTTATTGTATCAGTATATTACAAAGTAAAGATACAGTAATCTGCCAAACACAATTTTAGTAGTTGTGTATTGTTATTGAAGAATCCTTGTAAGCTAAAGTAAATACAGGGGAAAACAGTTCTGAGCTGTTAGTAGACTGCTGCTTTTGTAATTTTTTTGCACAAAAATTTTAAATTGTTGTTTTTAAATGTAATTTGCTGTTTTTTTTTATGTAGGGAAGTTATAATTGTAAATGTGTATGACTTGTAAATAATATTTTTAAGAACTATTCTTGTTAATTTTTACAATTGAGTACCGAAATAAGTATGTAAGAGCATTAATGCCGTACATGAAACATCACAAAATATCTGATTTAAAGTAAAGATGTTATTGCACTGAATTTAAGACATAATGGCTTTGTCTCCTATGCCTTCACTTCCACCATTGGTATTGCTATGCAAATGTTGGTATTGATATGCAAATGTTGGTATTGATATGCAAATGTTGGTATTGCTATGCAAATGCCGGTATAGGTATTGGTATCTCTATCTGTATCTGTTAAGGTATGTGTTTTGTGATCAGTATTGGCAAAAAGTGTTATCCGTGCGCCCCTATTTGAAAATGTTCTGTGTTTTCAATATGTTTAATGATGGTTATATTTCCAGTTATACCAGAGTATAAAAATTAAATTCTTTGGACTAGGGTATACTTACGTTAATCAACTCGGTATGCCTACCATTGACGTACTCAGCGATAAATGTCAGATTCCACGGATTTAAGTGTTTCTGATTGTTTAAATATTAACAGTGGTTTTGGAATTAACAGCGATTTCAAAATAATGTTCAATTTTGAATTATCAAAGATATAATTTTTGAAGAATTTAGTAATATTGTAGAACTCTTTGACGTCAGAAATTTCAATAATATTGAAGCACTCTGAAGTATTGGCAGTACCCTATCTGTATTATTGATGTATAAAAAATATTGAGTATATTTGGTTTGATGTGGGTAATTATTTATCGTTATATTGAACAACCCTAGCGATAGATGCAGGATGGGTGTGTGTTGCAGACACAGGTGATGGGCTGGTGGGAGACTGCTTTGCCATGTTGGCAGGCGTGGATGGTGACCTCCAGCTAGCTGAGGGCAAGGAGATGGCAGGGGAACGACAGGCCATTGTGAGCGTCGAGACAGCGGCGGGTACCATCCTGCGTGCTGTGACACTGGCAGATGGCACACAAGCATTTGTTCCACATAACCTGAACACAAAGCAAGGTACATGCGGCTTGTACTCCTAGATTATAGATGTTTACGTTCAGATTCATATTGCCTCAGTTAAAATGGACTACCCCATAATGTGCAAGAATAACAAAACAACAGTAAATTATTACTAGGTTCAGAGTAAACAGCATTGGCAGAAGAAGATGTAAAACAATTTGGTTTTGTTGCTACGATTCTGCAACAGTGTCAAAATTCAAAATAAATTTTACTTTAGGTTGATGTGTGGCTGGTCCTACCACCTCTGGTTAATGTCTGGTTATATTTTGTCTCCGAAGTAGATGACAAATTGAGTCTTAACAACCTCTAGGTAAGACAAACTAGAGAAGTTTCTAGCTATTTTATCCGGAGGTTGAAGTTCTGGATGAGGCATACACTGAGTTAAATATGTCGAAAATATTAGGTGTTTAATTTTTAACCTTGTTTGTGGTGTTTTGAAGTTAATACCTAATTTTGGTTACATTTCTCATAACCTGAAATTGTGAAGACTCGTGAATGTGAAAGGATGTAGGAAGTGAAGGATCATATTTGTAAGAAGGAAAATTTCGACAAAGTTATTGTTACAAGCATACACCATAGTTGTATTTTGAAGCATGGTGGAAAAAAAAAGTTTGTTAATGCCCGGGTTTTATCCGCCAGACAATGTTCGTGAATAATTTATTGCTTTATTTATGAAAATCAGCATTTCTGTAAAGCAAATGAAATACAGTAATGTGGTTTTTGCCAAAATATTAACTGTATACATTAATGCAGGAACAGAAAATGTGGGTCTAGTGATTGATGCATGTTGTCTGACATTACGAGAGCAAAAATTATGGTTACGTTTTATATGTTTTTTGGATGTAATTTATGTAATTACTAGCAGTCCCTCGCGGCTTTGCTTGCGAGTATTATTCGTAACTGATAATATTAACTTTAATTGAAAAATTTCTTTGTACACAAGATTGGTACTTCAGTCATCAAGTGTTAGAATGTCCAAGCGGCTAGTTGAACTAAATCTGCTATAGCTGTCCACGCTAAAAGCAGGCTTAAGTTTGCTCCTGCCACTAACAGCGACTTCGCCTGGGCCTTATTAATAGTCCTGCCAGTTTGACGTTGTGGGGTAGTTACAGATACCTAAGGTAAGAGGTTAATTGAATGAAAAACATCTGATTTACCCTGTGCACAACCATTGGTGATGGTGCCCTCAATTATATATTTTCAAAATATTCACTTTAATTTTATTGCTATTACAAAGTTTCAGTGAGTAAAGGTTTCGCGGAAACGTATTTGGTGCTCCAAACTTGAGATTAGGGAGATGATATATCATCAGCTTACTGCCAAAAGTGACCAAGTCAATATGAGATAAAATGATAAAAATGCTAGTAATAATGTATATGTTGTTCACGGACAATTGCCGGAGTTTAAAGTCTATTCGTTGTTTCCTACTGTTGTGTCACAGTATAGTAACTTACCACATTTTTGTTAATTTCTACAATTTGTCTTTTAAAACAAAATAACATTTATGACTTAATAACTTTTGACAATATACCAACGATATGTCAGCTGATGTAGAAAAACCTAAGTGGAAAGCGAACTGCAATTTTACCCCTTTTAAACGACTACATGTAAATTTCACTAATTAGGTCTGCCTTGTAGTTTTTGAGTGTGAGAATTGAACGGAATTCCAGCCCGGAACCTCCCGGAATATAGACCTGAGTAACAAACAACTGCGTCACGTAATGTTGAAATAATTCATGACAGTAAAATTTTATTTAAAAAAATAAAATATTTGTATCCTGGGCTTATAGAGGTTGTACAACACCACATCTCGATAGGTTACTGTAGAGTGAAACTCCTGTATAGGTAATTTCTCGCTGCTCGTTCCCGCTTTTTGGATCGTCTGCCTTGAATGTTGACCAACTTAGTTTTATTTTTAATAATCACGTTATCTTATAAAGTAAAAAAAATTACATATAATTTTTTAAATACTTACGTAAGCATCACTCGGACTCGAACAACACGTCAATATCGCAACTGGTTAGATAGATTGGGTTGATGGAAAACAAATTTTGTGCTTTTTCACCCTTTTTGGTGTCGAATTTCGAAATAGTTTACATTCACGTCTTAGACATTTGTGTAGGTATCCAATCCAATCACATCGCTAGCCCGTTCAGTCGAATAAAAATCGATCAATCACTAAAAAAACACATCACCCCTGCACAGTACTGAAAAATCGAATTTTGAAAAATCTTATAACGCTTTTGCGATCATTTCTGTAACCATCATCCTGAAGCAAAAATTAATTGTATATCTCGATGGGTTTGAAAGATATCGAGGATTTATCTAAAACTCATTCAAGGTCTTTCATAAAAAACACATTTTGCCCCTTTTTACTGCTTGGGGGTCGAATTTCAAAAAATCGTAAAACTACTTTTTGGACATTTATGTAAGCAATATTTTGAATGTGAATACCAGCTCTTTATACTGAAGGATTCAATAGATATCGCTAGTTAATCGGAAACACATTTAAGGTCTTTTCACCCCCTTAAATGTTGAATTTCGAAATATCCTTAAATTGGCCAATATGTATTTCTACGAGTGTCCTATTAAGTAAAAAATTATGATGATAGGTCTTCGGGTTCGAACTCTAACGATGTTCCTTCAAAACCATGACTCGTCTGATATGCGGGGTCGTCCTATTGGAAAACTGAACAATGGACATGGGTGTTTTTCATTAGTGCCTGAGTAATAGTAACTATGTTTGCTTTAACATTCAGCATAAATGTAGGGTATTTCGAAAGTAAAAGCGTATTGCCAAAAACACCCAAATGAAAACACCATTTTTCAAATTGTAATGTTTAGCAATTCTCATAATTTTCTTGTAAGTGCTTTGATGTAGCACTTATGGACAGCTATTAATGTTGTGAGGAGCCTAATGTACAAAAAGTCAGGGTGTTTCAGTCTGAGGGATGTAGTGACTGGCAGGTGGAAAGAAGGGTGAATCCTAGGTTCCTTAGATTTAATTCTGTGCTAGCCCTGTGTACCACTTCATCTATATTACCAATCCCAGATTATTGTGCACAGTTTTGTGGTGAAGGTTAATTGCTACCAGCTGGCTGTGCCGTGTTCAAGAAAGAGGTAGTTCTTTCTTTGAGAGCATCAGGGCAAGTTTCACCTTTTCCCTTGGTGTGAGTACATTACATCTTCCATGGCCATGTCATTTCACCATTACTTTCTGAGGCGTGTAAGGTAGATCAGTGCCAAGGCTTATAGAGAGGGAGAGGTTGGGCCGATTTGGAGGGAGAAAGTGGAAGGGGGAGCGCCCTCGGCCTGTGACGTAGCTGGGAGCAGAGGCTCGCTATTGTGTGCGCGCGCTGGGCTGGCAGAAGTATTATAAGCAGGGAAACAAGTGACGTTAGCTGTACATTGTACAGGTCATGGCATGTTCTAGAATGTTAGAGTTGGCCGTTAATGTTTCGACGAAGTAATGTACATAATCGCAGCATTTCATGTAAATATGTTTATACTGATATTCCCCTCTTAAAAGTAAGCGTATTTTTACTACAGTTCTGAGGATGCTTATGAAATAATCATTAAATTTTAATGTACAACGAACGTCAATATGAAAATTTAATCTAAAGTTTCCC
>PNEQ01006815.1:0-67023 GCA_003012365.1 Medauroidea extradentata
AGAAACAACTTATACAGGAGTTTCACTACAGTAACCTATCGAGACGTAGTGTTGTACAACCTCTATGAGCCCAGGACACAGATATATATATTTTTTTCAATAAATTTTATTTTCATGAATTATTTCGACGTTACGTGACGCAGTTGTTTGTCACTCAGGTCTAAATTCCGGGAGGTTCTGGGCTCGAATTCCGTTAAAATCTGCCTGCAAACGTTCAATTCTGACAGACAAAAGCTACAAGGCAGATCGAATTAGTGCAATTTACACGTAGCCTTTAAAAGGGGTAAAATTGCAGTTCACTTTCCACTTAGGTTCCTCTACAATATCAGCTGACATATCGTCGGTATACTGCCAAAAGTGATTGAGTCATAAATGCTATTTCGTTTAAAAACAGTATTAAATTGTAGATATTAACAAAAAGGTGATATGTTACTATACTGTGACACAACAGTACGAAACGACGAATAGACTTTAAACTTGGGCAATTGTTCGTGAACAACATATACATATTCCTAGCATTTTTATAATTTTATCTCATTTTGACATTCTCACTTTTGGCAGTAAACCGACGATATATCATCTCAATAATCTCAGGTTTGGAGCACCAAATACGTTTCCGCGAAACCTTTACTCTCTGAAACTTTGTAATGTCAATAAAGTTAAAGTGAATATTTTGACAATATATAATGGAGGGCACCGTCACCAATGGTTGTGCACAGGTTAAACAGATGTTTCTCATTCGATTAACCACTTACCTTAGATGTCTGTAACTACCCCAGAACGTCAAATTGGCAGTTTTATAAATAAGTCCCAGGCGAAGTCGCTGTTAGTGGCAGGGACAAACTTAAGACTGCTACTCGCGTGGACAGCTATAGCTACTTATCCTGCTGCAGAATTAGTTCAACTAGCCGCTTGGACATTCTAACACTTGATGACTGAAGTACCAATCTTGTGTACAAAGAGGTTTTTCAATTAAAGTAAATATTATCAGTTACGAATAATACTCGCGAGCAAAGCCGCGGGGGACTGCTAGTACTCAATAAAGTTAGTTCTGACTTAAATAACTTAGAAATAAAACATTCCGGGTGTCACAAAACTAACCCAGCTCTTACATGCATGTTTGTTAGTATATTAATAAAAACAATTAGAGCTATTATGTGAACATGCATTGCTGTACTTTCATCAAACCAGTTATAACATTCGGTTGATTTTATTTTTTAAATTAAGTGCTTGTGAATTGTTATTATATATTTTTTCGCTTCTAAAGAGGTAAATTTTTTTCGCAGGCAGTTGAACAAAAAATTAATTTTCAGTGGCACGAAATTTGATTTTTCTTTAGTGCTCCATAAATATTTGACGAATCTCTAATTTTCGTTCGTAGTCACGGACAGACACGCCATTTTATTAAATCCACTGTTTGTTGAAAGGAAAATATTTTTACTTCTTCCTACACACATCTTAAATTTCCCTTTTTCAACGCGTATCCCACCAGTAAACCCAGGAAATTGGAGCTTTAAAATGTATCTTCTTACTAGACTTGATGGGAAATGTTTTAACTCGTTCCTTCATTCACTGTCGCGTCGCGTTATCCAACTTGGAGATTTTACCAGAGGGAAATATGATATTTCTCTTATTGAATCCAGCAGTTCATTTAAAGATGTCTCGTCATAATCCATTGTGCGGGAAATTCTAGACGGTTCTCGTTTACACTCCATTTTCATCTATGATTAAAATGAGAGAAAATTTGAAGTGAAAATGTTTCTGTAGATGAATTATTATAAGAAACCGTCGTGCCAAATTAAAACTAAAGAATTTATGTAGTCAGTTCTCAAGAAATTTACATAATTACTCAAGGTTCAACTGTATTATGGTTAAAACACATTATTACCATTTATAATCGTTTCTGATCTTCGAATTTTACTAGTTAATGCAGTAGTAATGACAAAGAATGTTAAAATAATTCGCGTATCATGTACTCGCAAATATTTCATCATTATTTTCCGCTACTATACCAATTATATATCTAACTAACACAAAACATTATCATTATTGGATCTGATGCTTCTTTTGTTTCATATAATTTCACAACACTCCATTGTAGATACTGCTACAGTGTGTGTGTATGTGTGTGTAGATGGATGCGTGTAGATGTATCCTACGACTTTGGTGAAATCCCTTTTCACTCCTGTCTGCTTGTCAATCATATCCCCTTTCCTACATATTTTAAATAATTGGATAACCATAAATGTACCTTACGCAGAATAATATTCTTTCAACCGCCATTTATGTACTGATAATTTACAAATAGAAAACGTAAGGATTTGCATGTTCAAACTAGCGTGTATTTTAAACTGAAATGTTTAGTTTGACATACGTTACTAGTAGCAAATATTGCCGAGTAGAATAAAACCCACAGTTATATAAAAGGACTACGGAGGAAAAAAATAAAAAATAAAAAAGATTTAACAAACCAAGGTAGCCAGAAAATGCCGTAGTTAAACAAACATACAAATAATTTAGAAAAAAAACACAGTCAGTGCATAATAGAAACACAAAAAACTAAAAAGTAAAGTCAAACAGACAATAGCAAATTAAGGTGAATAATATGATGAGGATAATATGGACGAAGGCAAAGATGACAGCACACAAGAACACAGTGACAGAAAAGTAGTAGACATGACAACACAACGAATATGACAACCTATTAATCAATGACATCAGATGCGACGTTTGGAAACCTATATCTGTTCCCGTCTTTCCGTCTTTATGTGTCTTAGGGGCCACGGTAGGTGTCGTGTCTAGAACACTCGCCTCCCACTAAGCCGATCCGGGTTCGATTCCGGGCGGTTTCGGTCCCCGTATCTTCGCTTGTAGGTATCGTGCCGGACGATGCCGTTGGTCACACGGGTTTTCTCGGGGATCTCCCATTTCCCTCGTACCGTCATTCTGGCGCTACTCCATACTACATCTTGTCACCCTTCCCCAGCGCTAATGACTTATACATTAAGCGCAAACCAAAATATCTTCAGTCAATTAACGTGCATTAGTAAATGCAGCACATGAGTTATTTTTCTTAGTAGGCTACTATCATTGAAGCAGATCTGGAAACTGAACTTAAAGTTTGGAGAAACAACTTTGTTGCCATATAATAAGTAGGTTTGTTCGCAATGAAAGGTAATATCACTTTATATTAGGGATTAAAATAACTTTTCAATGTCGATAATTAAATTAAATCACAAAAATAGTGTATGTATATTTTTACGAGCTCAGGTTTTTAGACTTTAGCTTCCCAACGTCTGAAAATTAAGATTGTATTTTTGTGCCAGAAGCCTAGAATTTCTTGAACGGTAAGGGCGAACTTACGCACCTCCAACGGCTACTTCACAATTACGCTTAAGTTAAAGAACTGTAGGAAGCTCGCGTCAATGAGATTTTTAACCGTAACGTAGCACAGAATAAACAGAAATGCTGCGTGTCATTCTGGAACTTTACATATTTTAGTGGCATTTCCTTGCCTAAAAATTGTAGTGAAATTGTTGTTTGTCTGTATTCGACTTATAATGTACACAAGAAACACAATTAGGAGAGGATCTACCACGTGGGAAAAAATCATTTCTTACAGTGAAGCTTGCACGTTGTAACAAAACTCATTATTTTAATGTGGGCGTTAATTAGATAGCTGCCGTTATTTGGGGGTTTTCACTCACATGGTAGCTACAATGTGGGTTTATTAAGATATTGTTTAGGGTTAAATGACTCAGAAATTTATGGTTAAACGGGCAATTACTGCAGTACAACGGCAGGTACCCTGAATACACATAAGGTTATAAAGTACTATATTAAAATAGGAGGGAAACACAATATTACAGAATATTAATATATTACGTTAAGTTGACGGTTGCTGCCACATAATTATACATGATGACCTTACCGAAAGCTGGATTGATAGGTAGACGGCATCCCCGAAGGAGAGCTGGACTGCTGTTGATTTGACGAGTGTTGGCGGACGACAGACAGGTCTGGTTGACTTGGTAACAAGACGTCATATTGGCGTGTTTGTCCTCATTATTGCGATACTATGAGGGGTGAAGTGTATTCCGTGGTTTCCCAACGCTGGCCTAGTTGCAGGACGAATCTCTTTCGCTGTTTGGCCAGCTCGACCATATTATAACAACGTGAATAAAAAGCATTTCAGTGTGTTTGTAATACATTGTTTACTTATTAGCAAACATTGTTAATGCGTTATTTAGACAGTTTGCGAAAAGAAAACATACCTTATATTTAGTCTAAATAAAATAAAACATTTTTAAGGTAGTTCGTAGCTATAAACAGGGTTTGGAAGGCCTCCAGCATAGCTACATCTACATGTTCATACTGCTACACCTCAAAAGTCATACAGTAGTTTTCTTGTTTGTGTATTTAACTACCGAGCGAGGTGGCGCACCGCTAACCCGATGGTCTGGCGTTCAGAAGAGCACGAGTTCTATCCCTGGATCCTGCCATAGTTGTTTCGGTTTTCCATGGTTTCCAAATGCAGACGACTGTTTTCACAGTTCCTGTCCTTTTGTGTACATATTGCGCGTAAGTTTATACAATTAACACGCTTCCGAGACTGGACGTAAAGCACAATAAAAAATTCAAACTATCTAAACAGCATGTAAGCTAATAGAAACTTAGGATATAAAAATTAAATTCCCCGCAACGTACTACTCGATAAAGTTATCCTGAGGGTGCCTTGTCTCGAAGATCAGCAAAGTTATCGAAAAAAAAACGACAAATTAATAAAAAATAATGTGAAGAATTGCATATAATTAGACTGTGATGAAGCTGGAAAAATGCCAACCACAAAAAAAACTATAATATTATATTCTAACGATCTAAATAAGACGTACCAAAAGTTAACGGGACGCAAGTGAGCATGAACATATCAAAATAGTATGGGCAAATAAAGGTTGATAATGGGATATATATTAAAAACAAAGGATTCTTATGTTTTCATTATGCTTACAGAATTACATAATGAGTTATAAAATAGTTTTTAAAAAATGTTCACGTTCAAAAGCATTGTAGGACTGAATTATGTGAGCAGTAGCTAAGGAAGCCAATTTGTTGTATGTTGTTGTGAACCATGTTGCATGGCATGATTAAAACATATGATAGCATGTCTTGACAAGTAGGCCGCCTGAAGTAGCTTACTAACAGGCAAACTCAGCCAAGGAAGGATAACATTAAGAGGGCGTAGTACATAATTCAAAGCTAAAAGCATTAATCTGTAACTGTAGGTTTCTTTAAGCCAATTTGCCAAAATTAAACAATAGCAATCCTAGACAATAGTTTTAGCCAACATAATCGTTTCCAGTGTTACGAACTTCTGAGGCATAATCTCTGACGCCGGAACCTCGTGCATTTAACTGCGGCGCAAGAGATCACGCGTAACGAATTAGTAATTTTGGGTAAATACTTACTCATAAATAGGACTGTCATTGAGTATTTTATCCGTTTTGGTTTCGGAAAAAGCTTAGTAATCAACTTATGTTTTCAGCTTTTATTTATCTACTATGCACTCTTAAACACGGCTTCATGCGGCAGCAAAAACACCCACTACTGCGAGGTAACGAGTTGACATACACGACACAATAAAGGGGTGTGTCACGCCATCGAAGTGGTCTGTCTGTCGTCTGTTGTATGTTGTCTGTCTACTGGATATCGTCACTAAGTCAAAGTGCACCAGGACGTCCAGCTGCGTTCGCCTTAACCGCTACACATCAGCCTCGGCAACCAACAACTATTGAGGTGGGACTGTTGTAAATAACTGATTGGTTAAACAACATAAATTATTATAATTATAATTCCGCGTTTACAGTAATTGTAATCGTGTTGTTTCATGTAATATAAATCGCAGATAATGTTCCTAGCTAATTTAGTGTGTTGTTTATACAACTTCAGCCCTTAACAAGTATTAACTGAGCAACCCTCTTAATAATATTATAAGATCATACGTAATGACTGGATTCAGTTTCTTGGACGTTGCAAATTTACAATGGAGTACGTCCAAGAAACTGAATCCAGTCATGCACTCCCATTGCACAGTTCTTTCAAAGATCATATCATACGTAATCACGACCCCCCCCCCTCCCCAAACTTGCGTGGATAATTTCTTATAAAAACATAACAATGTGTGCGGAAATAAAAGGATTTCTCCGATAACCCATATAAAGGTTCAGTAGCCGACTATATAGAAGTATATTCCTCTGGAAAAAAAATATATTTTGCTGTATAAACGGTTTTTTTTAATTCATTGATAAAATACATATCTGGTTCGTAATGCCTAGAAACTCGCAAACGTAAATTCATTTGTGACGCTCAGAGTATAACCTCCTCGAAAATATTTGGACTGTTTCTACGACAGTCGGAACTGTTATTGGACTAACATATTGCTACGTTGGCAACGTTTAAGCGAATATCTAGCCGGATAACAAGAAAGCTGAATGCACGTCGTTCCCTCGTTGTTGACGTAGCTCAGTTCTGCACACCAATGCCTAGGATCCGGACGGTTGATAGTTGGAAATGTTTTACAAGATGTTTAAAAACATTTTATACTTACTGGGTGCTCATTTAGTAAAACTTAATGTGCCCGTGAGTCTCACTTACTACGAGTATTAGTATTACGTTACATCATTACACCAGCGCATGACATAGAATTATAGTAAAGGCTTTCTACAATCGACGTGGCTTACATACCGTAATAAACTTGGCGTAGAAAACATGGAATAAAATTTTCTACTTTCTACATGTACTTGTGTGTATTTGAAGCGGGCCAATCAGAGCGAAGTAAACAAATGTAATTTAATACGAAATTCCAGTGGATGCATCACTCTAAATTAATTTTTATTAGTTTTGGCATACAATATCGAAAATGTAAATATAAGTTAATCTAAAGTTTCAGTATTCATGTTTCCAATTATTGAAACTGTTTCTTGAAACCAAAAACACATATGAAAATTCACACTGGTAGGTTAGGTTAGCCATGTTTCAAGTTTAGTTGTTCAAAATTTTACCCGAGTGAAATTAACTCGTGTTCGGCTTTTCAACTGATGGTCTATCGGCCAGCTACCAGAACTAACATTATATTCAAATGAAAATAAAATAACGTGTAAAGAACTTACTGTTGACTTAAAAATTTATCATATGGAAAATATGTAGCATTTTTTTATTCTTGCCATCGCCAAACCTTGAATAGCTTTGCAAGCGTTCATTAAATCCTAGTAAGAGATAACCTACCCTACTCCAGCGAGTATTCATAATCTTGCGTGACGGGAACTCCGCGACTACATTAGTTGTTTTGTTTATACCGGAAACAAAACACTTTTCATGTGTACAGAACTAGTCAGTTACAGCGTTTTAAAATGTATGCAGTACATGATTTGACAACAGTAGACCCTACTTCATTTGATGCTTCTCATTTTCATTGGCTGACCTGAAAAACTTGACGTAAATGAAGGGAGATGGCCATCTTTAACGCCAAGCAAGCCACGCTATGGATTCTATGTCATGCCATGTGTGGTTTGGAGACGTTTTCGTACAACTGTACGAATTTATCTCTGTATGCTGTGCAAGGTAAGTATGCCAAGTCAATTGTAGACCAGCCTTAAGAGTTTCGTGAAACATGTTAAAGAGCATTTTGGCACTATAGTATTATTTTTAATACTTGTTTGCTTCAGTTTTAGCAAACAAACTTCATCCGTGTTCGTTGGAAAAATCAAGTTATGTTTTAATTTATTCACACCTACTTGGGAGATTTAAAAAAACTGTCAATTAAACTTTCAAGTACTTTACTGACGTCACATCAAGTTAAGTTTAAACACGTCTTGTCAACTTGAAATAAATTCCGATTGTCTTAAACGTTTTTTTCCAGTCTGCTTGTGTACGTTTAGAAACTGTAAGCTGTAAAATATGGCTTAGTTGGCCATTTAAAAATTATATTTATGAAATCCTCCCATCGTCTCGGTTCGTTGAATTTAAAAAATATATATATTTTCCTCTTTATTTTAACTAGTCTGAATACAAATGATTGTTTGGTACATTTGCACAGTCAGTGAAAGGCATTTTCAATACTTTTCTGTGGAATAATGGATTAAAAAATTATGGATTAAAAGTCATATAGAAACGATATCAAGCAAGAGATTGGCGTATTTTTCACTTAAAAACAAAATGAAACGTATCTACATATGTATGTATATATATATATATATATATATATATATATATATATATATATATATATATAATTATAAGATTTTCCAGATCATGTTGTTTCTAAACCTTAAAATTGAGTACATTATAAACTAATTAATATTTTAAGGGTTCCGCAGACACCTAGAGAGAGAAGAGATCGGAATTCACTTTCGGGTAAGAAAAATTTTTTGCACAGTGATGAGTAAAATGTTGTTACACGAATCACACATATAAAAAAAAATACATATGTGTGAGTAGGTGATTTGAAGTGTTTTGTGAGATTCTAAATAGCTCATTTCTCATTGTTATCAGGGAATTGGAAAACACTGCCTCAAAGAGCCTATACCAATATCGGCCACAACGAGACGAACAACTTAGAAAATGGCGGCATATGAAGGATTAACCGATACTGTGCCACATTTAATTTATGTAACATGTAATGCCATATCCTTCCTGCGTCACCGCTCTCAGTTCGGCATTTCCTTCTAGATTATACAGCTTCTATACAGGTGACAAATAAATAAACTCACGCACTATAATACTAAATTATTGAACTTTTATACTCGCGTATCGAGTTGCATTTGTCAATGTTTTGTCGAAGAAAGCTTGAGTCGAGCTTTTGGTCTACAATGAGTTTTTGAATAAATAAAACCTCGCCAAAAAAAGTATTAGGCCTATAAGTTGTACAGAATCACATTCATAATTTTGAATATCTTTCACGGGATAGTTAAAAGAATTAATACAAAAATTGTGAAGATGGCTCCGAATTACTAATTTATTTAATTAAGTGACCAACTAACTAGTTTTGCCTTGTAAGGTAAATAAAATTGTGTTAGGCAGCAAGTAGGGAAAGAGAAGTAAAGAGTGCAGGAAATTTACTTAGAAGCTGATGTTTGTAGATAACATGAATTACTATTGTACGTATTATTTATGCAGAAAGCAAAACACCTCACCAGCATGTATTCTCGAGTGTGACATTTTAATTTTCTTCCCCTATACTTGGAAACCTAGGCAACCCACGTCTGCTTACACGGTAGATATCAAACATGCTATGAAAAGTAAGTTTACGTTATTGTGGAACAATATAAAAGTCCAACTTATTTAGCCAAGCGTTAACATTTTTTTTTTGCTAAGCTACGTATATCACTTATAACTTTTTTATTAGTGCTGCACTGGGTGGTACTTGACTGTGAAAAATCTGTCTTTTTTTCCAATGGAAATCATGACACAGCATGCTGCAAATACTAATTTGTAAAAAAGAAAAACAATTTTGTAAAAAACCTAATATTTAAGTCTGACCGAGATAAAAAAATAAAAAAAATCAATCATTAATCGCAGTGATAAAGTAAAACGACACATTTCATTTGTTGCGTTTCATGCTTGGGTCGGCCTCCGTAGCGTGGTAGTTTGCCGGCCTACGATGGGAGAGGTGCTGAGTTCGAATCCCAGCATGGGTATGGACATTATATCGATTAATTAGGTGCAGATAGTTTGTAATCCGTCCCATATTAAGCCGAACTACATGGAACTGTGAGACGTTAATAAAACCTCTGAAATAAAACAATTTAAATAAACTATCATACTTGACTTAATACGAGATTATTGTATCGCACTTGTTGCGTTATCGTTTATCAGAGCTTGATGTGCTTCAAACGTATTAACATAAAGGTTTTAAAAGGTTAGTTTTCCACCTTCCCCACTTCACTTAACTCAATTATAGATTATAAGCTTCGCTGAATTCTATTACTTCCAGTCGGTGGAGCTCCCCGTCCAAAACCCATTTATGACGCCACTATCACGTTAGCGGTCACTCGAGCCATTAGCGTACCTAAACACGTAATTATCGACGAATATGCGATTTAAAATGCTTCTAATTTGTGGCGTTCATTAATTTGAAAATAAACGCAACGAAGCGTAGTTTTTGAAATGTATACAATGGTGTGTAATCAGAAATAATTTATTCTTATATACTTTCCTGTTAATTGTGAAAAGAGTGTTTATAAATATCAATATCATTTGCTTTAAATATACAGTCATAAATCATTAAAATATTACGTACGTTAGTGGATGGTAAGAAAAAAATACCGGCGTATAAAATTTGGGAAAAGAAGGTTTGTTTTGTAAATTGGCACGAGTATTACTTTTTAACAAAAATTTTGTGTACCAACAATTAAATAATAACTACGTTGTTAGCTGTTCCCAAAAAAAAAAAAAAAAAAAAAAAAAAAAACAACGGTTTTCAGTTAGTAAGAGAAAACAATGCTTTCTAAATAATATAAGGTAAATATCATTTAACGACTAATTTTACGGAATTAAAAACATAATTTTCCGATGTGTACATTATAATTTCTTTAAAAAATTATGAACAAAAAAGCTTACAAGAAAGACATTTCTGAAATTGACGTTAGACCGAATTCTTAAAATAAATCAAGTTCTGAACGCATGAATATTGATGCAAACATGTAACCTTATATATATATTTTTTATGAGAATAACAGGGTGGCACAGTGCAGCAAATACACTAAACTTTTTATTTCCTTAAGATAATTAATAACGAATGGTATTTGTGCAAAATGTAAACTAACGGGAAATAGCTCAATAAATCCATAACTGTTGAGGTCACTGAACGAAATAGTAATGGACCACATATTTATTCCATGGTAATATAAGTATGTTGCATAAATAGGAAATGAGAGTGTAACTTCTGGGTTTTCTTTTGCAAATAATTTCTGCCAATGTGAAAAATTAAACATTTAAATTTTTGTATGCATAGAATTTATCGCCACAAAAGTATTTTTTGTGCGTAAAGTTATCTTATTACGCGTAGTTATTAATTACTTGTTTATTGTCTTTCATTCATTACCAAGGACATATTATAACAGATGCAGCTATCACTTGCAGAACCGAGCTGTGAAAATGTCTTACGTATTTTACGTAAGTAATATAGCCGACTGGGCACTTAACTTTTCTATATTAAGTTCTGCCAATACATTTCACGCGACAAGTAGACAATTGCGTACATCAGGTCTGAATTGATTGGTATGACTACCGTTCCTATTCAAGAACTCAGTTTTGAAAAGCTGACTGTGGTAAACAATATTAAAACTAAGTGGGTAGTTTCCTTAGCTGAGGAATCGCCGTGAATCAAACTAGAATCGCCTCGGGTAGTAACTTTAGCCTCTGCACTCACCGCGGCCACCGCGGCTAATCGAAAACTAATTATTAAAGAGTATTTTAATGCAACTAGTTGACGTTTTTAGAACGGCGTTATTTCCGTATGTGTGAATGTGTGTTTGTGTTCGTGTGTTGTGTGTATGAATGTGTGTGTTTAACAATTATTAATAATTAATGTTTCATTCATTTCCTTGCAATTATTAACCGTAATAAGGATTAAATCTTATATTAATATTATTATTTTTTATAATCGTAAAGAGTTTTAAAAAATCTTTTGGATTGTAACGTTGCCCGGAATGACATAGAATCGCCTTTAACCTAAAGGAGTTCATCTATGAAAATATTAATGTATCAGAGTATTTCACAATAACTGTACTTTTTCTAACGTTCTCAAAAATTCATGAAAAAATAACAGCCTTGTCGGCGTTATTGAAGACAGCAGCCTCAAAATATTTTTCCGAGCACAACTGCTCTTCTGAAAGAAATTCGTAGCAGCTGTCACGTTACAAAATTAATGAGACCTAATTAACTTATAAGGGTGGAGAGAGGGGAGAGTAACGTTTTATTTTTTCTTCATATTTTTACCATCGATATTTTTTCGTGAAAAAATTAATAATTACTTTTCACGCTCGAATTTAGTGTGAATTCGGGAATGGCGAGAGAGTAAAAAAGTTATGAAAGTAATAAAAACACGCAATACCGTTACACAATAAGTTATCGGATATAAACAGAGGAAAATATTTTCACTCATAAATACACGAAAATGACATTTCGATCTATAACAAAAACTTTGTTTTCAAGCGTTAAATTACACGTCGTTACCACCTGTTTACTAATATTAAAATTCAGGGTAAAAAAAAATTTCATTTTCTTTGAAAACCCAAGTCACCGAATTATTTTTCACGTGTTTTTTTCAACTAAATCTATCTATCCGTCTACAGCTTTGCCTATTTATTAACTTTGTAGAAGTTCACTAGTCTTTAAGGATACAAAAAACTATTTAAAGGTTGATTAAAAAGAGATAGCATCGTATTACGTATCGACAGAACAGCGAATAAATAATTTCTAGATTGTCATACTTGTTTTTCAGGCCGTATTTCTTAACAAATCACGCTACCCTGTGATAATTACTTTGTTTCATACAGAAGAATACCTTATACAACATTTAAGTTATCTAATTATTGCAATATTTCACAGTGTATTTCCTGTACTGAAAATAAATATTTTATCTATTTAACAGTATTTATAAATATTAGTAATTTTTCATTCTTAGGGGATTATATTGTGACGATGGGCTAAATTCTTATACAAGAAAGTGTAACATAATTCTCAAACAGCTAAGCTGTCATCCGCTAAATTCCCACACAACAATGCATATCTGAATCACATCTTGTATTTCGATGAAAGTGCAGAGATTTTGGTCAGCACTAAACATCTAGGTCTTTAGCGCTGGTGATGGGTGACACGATATATTGAGCGCGCCAGAATGAAAGGCCGGAGAAAGTGGGAGATCCCCGAGAAAACCCGCCTGCCAGTGGCTTTGTCCGGTACGATATGCGAAAATCCTGGGACTAGCCCCGGCGGGGTTCGAACCCGGATCACGCTGGTGGGTGGCGGGTGTTCTAACCACTGCACCAACAGCAGCACCTATAGTATTTCGAAATCACGCGTTGGACATTTGTATAAGTAGAGGTACGTCAATTTCGCGAATTCATCTTGCAGTAGCCTAGATTTCTCAGTCCTGTACACGCACTGGACACAGTCTATTATTCATTGGCTTACAACCTTACAAGCTAATAGCACGCGATAATTCTGGGAATTATTTCCTTATTTACTACTGGTTTGCGGTAGTCAAATGCGTTTCGTGACAGCCGCCAGCTAATCACACACGTGATTATGAAGTATACATTTTGGCGTTTGACCTGACCTGGAATGAATCTGCGAAATTGACGTACATCTATGTACAAGTAACCATGTTTAGTGAAATCAACGACGATAGGCAGTTCAGTTCGTTCGGTGCCGGTAATTCATAGGAAAATACATTTATTCTCTTTTCACACTCATTTAAGCGTCGTGAACTATGAAGCAAAAATTTCTGGAAAGATCAACAGATATTGAGGTGGATCGATAGCTTATTTTACGTTTTATCATATTATTATTGGTCGAATTTCGAAAAATCACTTTTCAATGCTTTCCTACAATGTGAGGAGAACCAACACACAAAAGTTCACACGGTCTAACGGTATTAGTTTCCCCACGTCCCGAATACTATACCAATCAGCAAACTTTATTAAGCAACTCGTGTGGGAAGGATGCTCTTTCCAATAAATATCCTTGTGATAGTTTGCGTTATTTATATGTAACAGTTGTAATGGCATTCGTGTAGTTTGCACAATTGTGTTGGCGGGGATAACATGCAACAACGTTTAAGTAATGAAGTGGGCACTGAGTTTACTGTATGCCAACTATATTCTCACTTGGTTGTAGGTTGACTTTAAGCCAACATTGTTTCAGTTTTTCGCTTATGTGTAAAACATATTAGCGAATGCGGCCACTTTGAATGGTGCATTTTTTCGTTCGTCGTAACACTAACCTGAGACCCTCGACCTGAAGTGGAATCCAAGATGCAGATCTATATCTGTCAACAGGGTGGAGCATGACTGTTGTTTGAATGTAGAGAAAAAAAATTATATTGAAACTGAAAATGGAAAGTATGACGGGGAAAAATACTAATATATACTAAACATACTAAAAAACCAATGTTTTGTTTTCCACATCCAGAATAAATCCTCATTACGTTGGTTGCGAGATAAATCACAGAAAACTTCCGAAGTTAGCTTTAATGAAAATGTGTAATTTGCCAAACATATCATACAGCTACGCAAACCAATACATATATACTGTTTAAATAATTGTAGTGGTTGCATTATGGAAACTGTGACACTTCTGGTTTTACGTACATTTTGTGCATTATATTTTTAAGTGATGTCATGGTTGTGTTACTTTTTTGTGTTGTTTACGTCCCAGTTTATTAGAATCATATATTACGTTCTATCCAGTGAATAAAACATTTAGTTTTATACTTGCGCGATAATTTCATGTTTATGTTAGGAACTTGTGGTATTCGCCACGTTTTCATATACTACTTCGACGTGATTGAATTTAAACTATACGGCGTTGTTACAAGTCATGTATGGTAATTCTCTGTAGCAGCGAGGTATGTGTGATGACGTAGTAGCTTATGATAGCTCACGGTCGCAGAAATGCAGCGTGACAATGCCGTTGCAAAGAACAATGAATCAGTAAATGTTCGGTACGTTTGAGAAATTTATTAATGGTAGTGATCCTATACATTTTATAGAGACAGTAAAATGTCGGCAGATTTTTCCATTGTCATATACACTTGCATCGCATTATCAACATGAATAATGGTAACTGTCTCACATAATTTTAGGGTTAAAAACTGCCCGTTATTGTTTACGATGATGTTTTACTGTGTAGAAATTAGTAACGGGAAATACATATATCAAGTGGGAGATTTTCTGCAAACGTGAATATGTTTTGTGTACTGCAAGAAGAAGATATGTTATGATAGTTTACTAATGCATGGACTTTTTTTTTTGTTTTTGTGATTTTGACTATGTTACTTTCCTAGGAATTCGCGGCCGCGTATCTACGAGGAACGCCATCGACAGTAGGTTCTAGCAGTTAATTTTTTGTCTAAAGGGAAGGGAAAAACTGTTTTGCAATTTCTGTGTAAACGCTATACCTATCTCAAGTATCACCAATAAATAACGGCCGTCAGGAATATTAGATTACCAACTCTTAGGTTTAGCAGGCCAAATTAAGTGTCTTTAAAATAAAACTTCTTTTATTTGGTCATTTTTACCATTTTTCTTGGCGTAAATGTTGCCGCGCAAGATTTAGATTCTTACTTTCATTTAAAAAAATATTTATTAACACCGGCTGGATAGATAAATAATCTTAGCTAGGCCTATTTACTAATGTAAACTTTGACGTTATTACTATTTATTTTAAAATTAATCAAATCACAATATAATAACGAAAACTAAACTGGTCTTACAGTTAATATAAGTGGTTGGCATTAGCTATTCGTGAATATATTTCGAAGTAACAACTAACACAACTACAGAACCTACACGTCATATTAAGGGTGTTCACGTGGCAAAAATTCGTAATTTTATATTTGCTTGGCATATTGTTAGTTTTATAGACGTTACTTGTGACTACATTTTCCGCTTGTAGAAATTTTTTATCTGTCATAGTTTTCCCACAGCGGCATGCCATAGTCAGAACAAGTTACAGGAACATAGGTTTAACGAAAACCATGTTACTTACTCGACTGAAATAATTTACACTGAAATTAGATAATATTGGCTGTACGCCAAAATATTTAAAAGCAAACAATGTAATTCCTTTGTACTATTTAAAAAATCCGAAAATGAGAAAATTTACCTCATATACGGCAATTTTTAAAAAAGACAAAATTACTTTGTTGTGTGTTTTTAAATTATTTAGCATAGTGCCCATAATATCAAATTTCAGTGTGAATTATTTCATTTGAGTAAGTCACTTGGTTTCTGTTAAACCTATGTTCCTGTAACTTGCAAATTCCGACTTTGGCATGCCGCTATGGGGAAAATATGTGAGCTAAATAAATAATTTACAAGTGGAAAATGTAGTCACAAGTAACGTTTGTAAAAAGAACACTACACCGTGCAAATATAAAATTTTGAATTTTTGTCAGGTAAACACCCTTTATGTAGAAATCCTAAATGCTTTATTATACTCAACATTATAAATTAACAAAAGAATCAGGTCACAACACAGTACGAAAATTTGTTGTAAAAAACTATAATTATTTAAGAGAAAATAGTAATGTACTGTACATCATTTTAAAATATACAAAGTATAAAATAATGTCTTCTGTGGACATACTTGCGAGGTTAAAAAAAAGTGAGGCGCATGCAATAGATAATTGATCCATGAGTTCACCTAAGTCCCTAACAATTTTATTGCATTGCAAATTTAAACGACAGCCACTCTGTATACTCATTTCACTTTTCTATTTTATATTGGTAGCGCACCATATTTTTAGTTTTAATATTTTAAGTAGTTTCATAGGAGAGATTATTTTATACATTTCAGTCCGATTTAAAATATGGTGTATTATTTTATTTATATTTAAATAATTATTTTCTGTATTTTTGTCTTGTGGGTGTAAAATTTTTCAATCGATTTTTTTAAGAAGCAAAATGTGTACCGAATAGACCACGGCCATTGAGGGACAGGTCACCACAACACGTATTGTTATCACAACTAAAATATCGCGGTCACCACTAAGTTATTGCAAAATTATTTTTTAGTTGCTACTAAATAATTTTGCAGCGACGACTTCCTACAAAATTTTTAATTGAGACTGTATTTTATTTTACTGATGTGGACCCTTGAGTCAAAGTGGTGATAGTGACGTAAAATAACAGCAAACTCATTACGCTTAATCTCAAATAACGCAGCTGATATACGTTGGTCCATAGAGCGTTTACTTGAGACACAGAACGTGCATAATACATACATATTTACACTTCATTTCAGTCGGCATACAAACAAATAGTGCCACACCACCAAATTCCTAAACACTTATATATATATATATATATATATATATTTTTTTTTTTTTTTTTTTTTTTTTTTTTTTTTTTTTTTTTTTTTTTTTTTTTTTTTTTTTTTTTTTTTTTTTTTTTTTTTTTTTTTTTTTTAGCTTGTGAAGAGTTCGCTTATTACAGGGGCGACACAGATGTGCTGCTAATATCACAAAAATATTCATATTTACTGTCTTATTTGCAACATAACCTTCCGAAAAACAGATTTTAAATGTTGAAATAGTAGTGAACATTGCAGATATTATAAAATTGCATATTTAAAACGTGTAATTTTAAGTTAAATAGATAAATAAATTTTTATTCCATATTTTTGCGAAATAACAGCAGGAGGAAACAAATTTACAATGCGGTCTACTTATTAAATACATATTTTCTCCACTCAAGTCACCTTTAGACACTTCACAATGTAAATCATCCGTGCGGAGGATGAAGAATATCTGCCTTTTCCCTCCTTTAATTTTCAGTCTCCGTGGTGATACTATGTCCCTCATCCGTGTCAGAATTAATTAAATTATGCGTAGGAAGCGCAAAAAAAATGTAATTTAACCTGCCATAGCTTTCATTAAACCCATCCTTTTGTCCGTGCGCCAGGCCGTTTGATAACGGAGATGGATTAATATTACAGTGGGATAGAATTAATAAGCGTAATTCATAACGCAGCGAGGGAATTAAGCTAGTCAAGGTACACAGCAGGCATCGTACAAAAGCTAATTTTTCAGCTGTTTTCCTCCCTCTAAAAATAGTATATGAATTGCCATCACTTTTCATTTCCAGGAAGAACGGCTATTTCTGACATTCAGTTGGATAAAAGTGTTGATGCAATATACTTGAACAAAGCAAATGACGAAATAAGGAAGGAAAATTTGTTCCTTCCTTTCAAACACAGGTCTGGAAGTAGCACCTCAATACGGTAATGTAGTTTGGCGAAGCGTTCATTCATTCACAGAGTTCATGAAAGAACGCGATTGAAGAAGTACGTGAATCTCGCTCAACGCATACAATTTAACAGTATTAAGAGTCATATACAGCAGGCGCTAGATTCCGGATTTGAGGAACGGAAACAGACAGATGATAAGAGCTAGATTGGCTAGTGCGTGAACAACCGTAACGCCTTTACGCACGGAGCGCGAAAACGGAGTGCAGTATTTTGTTCCTAAATGGGGACAACCTGCTAGAGACGACCCATGAGAGGATGCGGTGCAAAAAAATATATATAAAAGGTAGAGTGGACATATGACCGGAAATACGTTTAACGGGAGGTACACTCAAAGAAGGTGAAAATAAAATATCTTTGACAGTATAGGTTTCAATGATTGAACACACACATTGGAACACATCAGCCTGTAGATACACTTGAAAGGTATCGTGTATGTGGAGCCCATTCATGACACGCAGACACTGGAACAACGCATTCATGCTGCCTGTGACGCCATTCGGTTGCTGAATGGGCTAGAGGCCTAAAAAATTCGCGTTTTCGTGTGACTACAAGCTAGAATTAAGACAACTGTCAGTTCGTGGCACTTTCGCATTTGGACCTTGACTTATTTGACACCTCATGGAAGGCGCTGAGCCAATAATAACATAGCAACTAAATGCAGGTCTAGTAATGTTGGTACCACTGTGCCAGCGAGTATCCAGTGAACATCTGCTGTCTACTTGCGTTCACGTTTGAAGGCTAACCTAAAGGTCAGTGAACCAGCGAAATTTTCCGGTCTCTATGAATGGCACATTAGAACGTGCACGTCAGTCGCAGCTGCGTCGTGTACGCGGAAGCGCAGAGGCCCGGGGAGGCCACTGGAACACTTTGTATAACCGTGGTCTCATCACATCATGTCGTGCACTGAGCTGTACTGCACTGTCCTGCTTAGGATGAAAGTTGTAACTACAGCAACAGCACAATTGATAAAAAAAGAATTTAAATGTATAGCCTATGTCTCAATCACATCCGTTTATTATTTCCGAATAGGTTTGTAAATATGTTGTTATAGTTTAAACATAAATAATTTCTGAAAAAAAAAATTGAAATTTTCCTTATTTACTTAAAAAAACATAAAACAAGTTTTTAAAACAATGTATGTTCCCATTTTTAATAAATAAATACAAACTGACTCAAAGTTACTGCATGGTTTATAGTACTGCCTAGAATACCACCATCACATTACAAATTTAAAAAGCTGTATCATTGCAGTTACTGTATGCAATTACTGGCTTCTATCATTGTTAATCTTGGGAAAACTACAAAAGCAGTAAGTGTTTTCTCCCTATAACTCCTACGTACAGTTTATTTTACCACCTTTCTGGTGTGCAAGCGATTCAGAATTTCAAGACGAATCCAACGATACAAAAAACTCCGTTATATTTTTTCTGTAGTTACTGCCTTCTTCCTAAGCAGGGTAATCTACAGGCATGATTAATTAATAAACATTCTCTAGAATAGACGACAGGCATTTCTGGGAATACGTCCAAAATATATTTTTCTGTTCCTTGTCCTGTCAGGCATCATCTCCTGCAGTAACTACCCATTGAGCTAAATTATTCTCTATATGGATTTGGCTAATGTATTATGTTTTTATCAGACACGCTCGAGAAAAATTAAATTGACAGAAAATTTGACTCGATCAGTACCGTAAATCTCGATTTAAAATATCTAACAGTCAGTCTAATAATTCTTTGTGCCGTGTACGTGCTGTTTTCGTGCAGGTGTGCTACTTGCGTGCTGTGCGCGTGCCATTACGAATGTAGCCTACGCCTTTGAGACTTGCGTATTTGACCTAATCACGAGACACGGGGTAAAAGAGTTACGAGCACTTCATTTGGAGTAATTTTCGACCTGCTACTATAGAGACTGGGGAGGGGCAGAGCGGACCCCAGCACGGAAACTTCCACAGCACCCGTATAATTTCAGGGCACTAATGTATTCGCCGGAAGGAAAAAGGGGGTCCTTGGAAGGAGGGGCGGAAACACCTCGAAGAGGTCGCTGCACCCTGAGTCGTTTCTGTGTCCTGGGAAACACGCAATTCTGCAATGACCCCTCATGCGCGGTTGCGAGGGAAGGAGGTGGCATTTCTCCAGGTCAGCCATTACGCCGAGATGTGCGAAAGCGAGGAACTGCGGCTGGAAGGAAGGATATTCTAGGCGAAGGAAGCCGTTTGCGGCTTTGCCCATACCTCCTGCCCCCCCCTCTCTCCCGGACATGCTTTACATGCCGGCACAAACCGCCGTTCCGAAGCCCCTCCTCTTGCAGGAGAGGTTGTGTGTACGTCTTTTGTTGCCTGGAACAAGCGGAAGGTGCCGAATGTAGGCATCTTCATCTTCCCACCCTACCCCCGGTATACCTGTGGCGATGCTGCAACACACTGCGATCCTGGTATACGTGGAGCATGCAAACAAGAGAGAGCGAAAGAGAATGACAGCAATAGGTACTTCGTTCGCATAGCCCCACAACTGATAGATATTTACCATCAAGCATTTATTACAATTCATTTAACGTCTCGACTTAATCACACAAACTTATCGAGCCCATTTCTGGAAGCTGGATATATATACTATTTCAGTACAGGTATTCTTGAAAAACTTATCGACAATGATAAACTACACTAAAGATGTGGTCAGTAAGAAATTAAACCTTACGAAAATGCACATACTGCAAAACTTGAGTTAAATAAATACGCGATTTGATATTATTTACTATGCAATGTAATGAATGAATATTTACTTGCAATATTTACATATTTAAAAGCAATTGACCTCCACGAAGAATTTGTATATGTTTCTGTTATTATTTTCACTGCGTTAACGTTCAAGGGCTTGTTGAGGCATTCCAAGCGTAAAAATGAGCTGTAGTTGAATTATGTTGGTTATTAATTCAGAGACTTATTCTAACGATCAAGTGGTTATATACCTGTCGCAAGGTGCTTATCAGTGGAAATGTGTTAAATGTTTTACTGTAGCGTAGCCTGTCTGCAATAATTAATGTTCACACTCGAGCTGATCAAGGCCTTATACAGAATTCTCTGCTAGTGTTTGCAAGAAATGCTCAAATGTTTCAACAGTAAAAATTAACTCATATTTGAAGTGTGTGGATATATCACTTTTAAAGTATACACTGTTTTTATTTTAATCTCGGCTAAATACAAAAATATACAGAATTTAACGCTATTTTAGTCCTCCGGATAAGCAGCTATTTGATTTATTAAAGACAATAAGTTGGCCATTAAATACATAAAAAATTAAACAACAGCAAAATTGGATTTGTATACTGTACGGTAGCAAACCGCAGCAAAATTAAATGTTATAACTAATTAAATATGTGCAAAGAAATGAAAATATTTTAAGACGATACGTTCATTCTTGTAAGTACTCCAGTAAGTGTATACTTCGTAATTTATGCTGTTATGAAGTCATAATTTCGTCAGTGTTTTAACTTTTAATTGTTTAAGCAATAGCATCAGCCTGTACTTTACACTTCATGTTCTATTTTGATATAATAATAATGGTATTTACTAAACATTTTCTAAGTTGGTACAGGTACGGGTGGGACTTATATCTCAACGACTGTGCGTTCTACAGGAGAGGAAACATTGGTTAAACACAGAAAAGAAAGGGGAAGGAATCAGCCATGGTCTGCACGACGGAAATATTCCGCCATTTGCCAGAATAAAATCAGGAAACAATGGAAAACCGAAATCGAAATCCGGAATACTAGTCTAGTATTTCCCCCCAAATATAAATAGCCAGTTAACACGCGCGCGCACACACACACACACACACACACACACACACACACACACATATATATATATATATATATATATATATATATATATATATATATATATATATATATATATATATATATATATATATATATCGAAACGTTCTCAAGGGTACCTAACATAGTTCCTGCAAATGTTTGTACAGCAAACAGAAAGCGTGCGTCCATTTTGCGAATGTTCCTCCACACGAGTTGTTAGCAGAGCTTCTCACAAAATTGAATTTGCTTTGTTATTGCACTCGGGCGACAGTTTTAGCTTGGATGAAGAGCCGGAGGGAGGATGGGATGTAAGCGCTTCTTCTTCCTTGTCGATCCGCGACTAGCGAGAGTGTTTTAAGACTGGTAGTGTGTTTGCCAACAGAGTTTTCACGAGATCGCGAGAGACGGTCGGAAATGGCAAGTAGAGAAAAGGTATGTTGTGGAGCTGGAGATGGAAATCCAAAATGTTACCTTATACACGGTAATTTTACACGTTATTTAGCGACGAAGATAAGAATTCTAGTTCATGTAGATAAGAGCAACATGACGTTGTGTTACTAATTACTAAACTCTTCCTTTGAGGACAGTGGAAGAAATCATCCTGCATGAAAAAACTCGCTGATTTTTGCGTTATCTTGGTGCTGTCATCACTACATTCCATCGTTTTAAGATTCTATTTGTTCTACTTCGTAACTTATTGCGGCTTGTTACGACCGGCACACAATATCCATAATTCAGTACAGCATTCCGTACCAAACTCTGTGCAAGTAGCACTGCGACAATGTGTACCGCAAGTACGCTGGTCCCAGACATAATTCTGTTCCTAATTTCACATATAGAGCACGTCCTAGTTTTCAACGTAGCGTATGGACCTGGGTTCGATCTCTAGCTCCGGCCATCCTGATTTCGGTTTTCCATGGTTTCCTGAAATCGCTCCCGACAAATGCTGTGATGGTTCATTAAGACATACTCCTCTCCTAGTTCCGTTCATAGTACCAAGTAGTGTGTCCCCGTCTCTAATGGCCTCGCTGTCGAAAAGACGTTTAGCCCACATATCTTATCTTTCCTAGTTTTCTAAGGACACTGGAAAAATATTTTTTTTTATATTGAAGGCGAAATCATAAGTGAAATTAGATCAAATAACTGTGCTTTAAAAAGTATAATTCAAATACAGTCACAAATAACAATATTGTACTGCTTGAATTATTTTACTAAATGTAATTTATAAACAAACTGAAATTCGTTTATATTCCTGGGAAAGTACTTTACTCCCATAAATCATACAATTTTCTACAAATATCTCTATTGGCAGGGAATTCCGTTGTACAATTATTATTTGCCATTACCATCTTCGTACAAATAGAGTTGTTGCCTATGAGGCACCGCACCTAAACGTACATACAGTATTCAGTGCTCGTAAATACAGTTACCGAAGCAATTACAAAAATGTAAAAGAGATACAATTTCTTAACAAAACTTTCTGCTAACACTCTGTATTCATGTTCATGCGCTAGCTGTAAATGGCTCTAAAGGTTGGCAAGAGAAATAATAATGTTCGTATTTGCTAAGCTAAGCTGAATCAATGATTATTCTAACGAATTAGCTCTTGAAGGAAGGCTTGTTCTTACACACACACACACACACACACACACACACACACCATACTGAGCTCTAAGCGCCGTTCTGGTTTGGCTTGAATACATTCCAACTCTCTTTTAACAGTTTAGTTACAGTATATTTAGCTTATTTTCATTTAATTATTCAATGTAAGCCAAAGATTCTGTGCTCCGAATCGAATGACTTGTCAGACCAGGGAGATACCATGTAAATTATTTGTAGTGCCGCCACTCATTGGAGTCGGCTCAGAAGGATAATGCATGATAGCACGAGCCTTTCTTCAGGCAGTAAGAATCTTGCGAAAGGTACGATATTAAGACACATCTCTATCAAGAAGCTAATAAGGCAAATGTAGCTCAAAGTTAAGGTGGCCGTCTGCCTAGGCCGTCTAGTGGCGTATAGAGCTTCGGCAATTACTACTCGTAAACTGCTCAACGTGCATAATTGGTATATATTTATGTTTCGGAATAGCATTCAAAATACTTTACACGTGTCCACACTATGACAGGTTCACCGCTACTCATTAAGGGGCCTCCCTAGATTGGCTGCGTTTGTTTGTGTGAGAGGCAGGAGCGGTAAGAGTGGCGTTTACAGACGCACGTAAAGCATTATCGCCTCTCCACGCAAGTCCCTCAGATGGTGTGCAGTCTTTTAATATTATCCTTTTCCTTGTGGGACTTTAAGCGGTGACCACATTATTCTATGTGGGCAGCGTAGTTCTAAGTCTAACGCTTGTTTCTGTAGTTATGTTTTTCGAATCCGATTGTTAATTTTCCAGATACGGTAGTCTGAAAAAGCCATTTTAGACCGATTTGAGGGGTCAGAAAATAATGTCTCTAATGAACATGCTGAATTTTTAAAATTATAGCAACATAGTTTGAAATGTGTGTTATTTACGTAGATATACAGATGTAATATGCGTTAAATAGTTTCGTCAAAAAGAGAATAGTCATAACACGCTGCAACGCATTTGAAGCGCAGTTAGGGAGGCCCATTAAAGTATATTTCCTAGCAGCCGAAAATGGAAAAAATTTGTGTTTTTGCTGTTCTTTTTTCAAAGGTGTAGGTGTGTACAATACACATATAACATTAATATTAGGAGAACGGTGGGCAAAGTGGCCAGTGCGGGTAAAGTGGACACTAGTGGTTTCAAGCACTGTATGGCGCTGCCGTCGAACGTAGATGCTGCAACTACGTCGCAAGGACGCCATTAGTAGGGTGGAGACGTATCGACCAGTTGTTGTTAATGTGCGCGGTTTTATTAAATATTTTGTTTTTGACCTTGCTGATAGAAGGCAAATGTGTGATATTAACATGTATAACATTTTAACAACTGGTGTCACATACATTTTATAATCACATATCAAAAGAATAACATTTATGCTAAAATGCATGTGTCACGATGAAGCATAGGTCAACTGGTTTATCATGTACAGCCACATTTGTTTAGTGGTGTCAGAGAGGGCAAAGTGGCCAAGGTGATGGCCGCTTTGCCCGACAATGGCCACTTTGTCCGCACAGTAAAGCACCGCGAATATAATTTAATTTAACAGTGTTGTTATGGCTACATGTACATGTCTTAGCCATAGTTACTTTAATTTATAACCGTTTTACTTCAGGCCTTCTTATTTAAGACTTTCAGACTCTATTTATTTGACATACACAGTCGGCCTCCGTAGCTTAGTCGGCAACGTGCCGGTCTGCGGTGACTGCAGCTAAAACTTACAGTGTACCAAGGAACATACTGAAAAGTCGAGTTCTGAACAAGAATACTGATGCTACTGGTACAACGAAAGTTATGGGACATTTCCGCACGGTACATTCTGAAGAGCAAGAGCGGGAGCAGGAGCTTGTCAATCATCTTTTACATTTGGAGGTACGATTTTTTGGCATTATTGTAGCAGACTTGCGTAAACTTGCCTACGAACTAACTGAAAAAATGATATCCCTAACGCATTTAACCATGAAAACAAAATGGCAGGGAAAGACCGGGTGGCCGGATTTCGAAAAATACATTCAGAAATTGCATTACAAAAACCTGAGCTCACATCAACAGCAAGAGCTCAAGCTTTTCATATATCAAATGTCACAAGATTTTTTGACATTTTAGAGGATGACCATACAAGTCACTTGTATCCCCCTCATAGGGTTTATAATGTTGACGAAACTGGGCTTTTAACTGTGCTGTAAAAATCCTGAAAAGTATTTACTTTTAAGGGAAGACGCCAGGTTGGCAGCCTTTCATCTGCTGAAAGAAGGGTTCTCTCGAATTTCGTGGTTTGCATGTCCGCCGGAAGATCATATATTCCTCCTTTTGTAACCTTCCCTAGAAGGAATGAAAAGTTAACTTCAGGATGGTGCACCACCTGACACAGGTTTTGCTTGTCACTCTTCAGGTTGGATGCAGAGTGACATTTTTGCGCAATGGTTCAACCACTTCTCGAAATATGCAAAGCTATCAGAAGACGACCCAGTGTTACTAATACTGGGTGGACATGCCACCCACACCAAGAACTTAGATTTCATTGAAAAGGCCAGAAGTAGTCACACCACTCTGGTTTGCCTGCCGCCACATTGCAGCCACAAGCTGCAACCCTTAGATGTTGCTTTCATGGGGCATTTTAACACATATTACGTTCAATATATTGAGATATTCTTGCGAAATAATCCCGGAAGTGTAAAGACTCAATATCAGGTATCCCGCCTTCTTGGTGAAGCCTATTTGAAAGCAGTTATGCCAGCTATCGCCATAAATGGGTTTAAGAAATGTGGTATAGTACCACTGAACAGAGACGTGTTTACTGAATCAGATTTTGTGGCTGCTGAAAATACAGAAATCTCTGCTGTTCTTGCTGTTACATGCACACCTGCCCAAGAACAGCAAGGAATACAGGCTGAAAGCCAAGAGTTAGCTCCTGTTCCTAGGCCTACTACACCACACAGCACATCTCATAAAAATCCACCACCAATGACTTCGTTTCCTAAGTCCTGGAAACCCACAACCCAACACTTCGTTTCCTACAAGTCCTAAAAACCCACAACCCAACACTTCATTTTCAATGAGTCCTAAAGAAGTACTCCCAATCCCTAAGGCAAACATTGCGAAACGACAAAGTAAACGAAAATGGGGTTCAGCAGCAGTTTTAACATCAAGCCCTTACAAGCGAGATCTACAAACAGTAAAAGATGTAAAAAAGAGAAGGAAAAGCGAAAAAAGTGAAGGATAAGGTGAAGCGTGGAAAAAATCAAAAGAAGAAACAGAAACAAGAATTGGCGATTAAAGGAAAACAGAAATCTGCAGGCCTACAGGTGAAAATCGTTTCAATGCTTGAAGACTCCAATGACAGTGATGTTGGTGACGTATACTGCCTTTATTGTGGGGAACCTTTTTCTGAGTCCAAGAGAAAATGAAGGAGGGATTAGATGTTCTTCATGTCTCCTTTGGGCTCACGACGCTTGTGCAGGACGTGATGAAGAGGAAGACAAATATAGGCTTATTTGCGACTTCTGTAAATGAACTTTAGAGGGAGAGATTGTGGAAAAGCAATTTTAGGTTATTTTTCCTTCAACAAATCAAATACATAAATAATAGTATTTGGTTGCTACTTGTATTTTTGTATTTTATAACACTAGAACTTCGCTCAGTTTGTACTTAATACATTTTTATCTCGAAAGAAACCTTAGTTGTAAAGTTATTTTATGTGTTGAGAGAAGTGGCTACCTGGGGTCACTTTGCCCACCTTAGCAGGGCAAAGTGGCCGCTTTATCGAGTCTGCTAGTTTTTCAATTTTTGTAAAAAGTAATTACAGTAACGCCTACATAAATTTTCAGTTGAAACATAAATGTATGTAGAAAAACATATGACATTTACGGTAGATTACCGATCATACTCTTAGAGAAAATAAATAAAACTCCTTAGAGTGGCCACTTTGCCCATCCTTCCCTTACGATATAAAATAATAAGATCACCTTTTAATGTCTCATAGAGGGGAGTTTTCGGTGAAAATACTGCACGCTAGTTTAGTGACCAGCGACCAGAGGTTAGCGTGTGTTGTGATGCGCGTGTTATGTGTCCTTACCACTTCGGCACTGTTATGCCTCTAACACAAAAAATACGTCCACCCAGGTCGCCACCTTAAGTGATGAAAACTATACTATTTTCATCAAAGACGTCCAAATATGACAGGATTTTCCCCTAAATTGACTCGCACATCTGAGCACGAAATATACAATTTTGATTCGACGTCACCGGCCTCGTACATTCCCATCTTATCTTCATAATACAATTGTTGTAGTACTTTAAATTTTAATAATACTAAATAACTATTTGCTTGCTACATGAGTTAGTGCATACGCATATTTTTAATGTGTTATTTTACTATAGCGTTTATTTTTGTTACATTAATTGCCTCTTTGCGTGCCCTCTTCGTGCAACCGTTGGTAAGTATTTTCTTGTCGTGTTCGTGTTACGAGGGTCTGAGCGCTACAGTTGGTGGGTTAGTCAGCTGGCACCGCACATTTCAAGTGAAGTTTGAACCAGCTACTGCAGCCTTTACTGTAAGTATGCCGTAGAGTGGAATCACGAGTGTTGTGGCAAACACATATTGTTTACCGCAGCCACGCACAACCTTCTGTTTACTAGTTCCTGGCGCAGTATGGCAGCCTCGAATTACTGTTGTGCGGCAGCTTTGGGGCCAGACCGTTCGCCTACTACAACGTCGAGACAGGGTGTGGATTTCCGATACGGTCCCTCCCGATTTCCACTCGAGTATAGATGGCAAATTTCGACTTATTTTTGGCGACAGGCTAGATTTCGCTTGTCTACGCTCGTTCGAATGTACTCTATGATGTTGTTGCTCCGGGCCTTTGTACTACAATTTGCTCGCATTACAGAGTAACGGTTGACCTCACATAACTTGCTGTAAAACTCCTTCAGACGCGCCACTCAACAGCAGAAGTCAGATGTGAGTACAGTAACTTGGATAATCAGCTGTGAGATATATTAATTAACATTAATTAATTTACAGAACTTCCGTAATAAACGGGAATTAAGTTTACGTTATTTGTAGTTAATTTTCCGTACATTTACGGACATGACGTTGCAGTAGAAAATGATGCGTCAGTAGATTGAGGAAGAAATCCGGATAGTTATTTGCCAGTAATTTTTCCGTTAATTTACGGAATTATTTTTAACAGTGGAGAGCTGTGACCTGCGTGTTATAATACACTGTCCTACGCATACACAAACTCTTTCTGCTCGTTCACTACCTGCTGTTTCAGTGAGTAGCAGTTAATTGACAAATAAATAGTCGAGGCTTGAGTGTACACAGGACAATGGCGTCTAGCACTCAGGACACTTAAAGCGCGATTTTTTCTCTAATAATAACACGACATTTTTTGCTCTTTTCATATGTGGGGTGGTGAATGTAACCGCTGGCCGATAAGATTTTTCAGAGCACTTTCGTATAGTCTGCTTTTTGGCTTTGATGTTGCTCTATACACTCTTCACGGTTTCCGCACACGAGTTCTCAAGATGTCTCTGTTTGCGGCTCAGCCTGTCCGGCACATAAAGAGTGTTATAAATGTTTAATGTGATATGCGTGATTAAAATTGTTGGGCCTAAATCGATGGCTCAGAGCACATATGTGGCATGTCCACGCAAATAGTTGGATTAATATTTATTAAAATAATTATTTAATTTGCAATATGTCTTGTTCATAATGTAATTACAAATGAAAACACGGGAAAAAATAATACATACAGTATATTCTGTAAACGTTAGTTATGAGGTCTATATTAAATATTCTTTTACAGTTTCTCAAAATGATCATATAATATTTGTGCTTTAAGTCGTCGATATTTACGCGTTGACTAATGTCAATTAAACTTAATGTCCTTTAATACTTCACGGATGATTTTTAGTGCTTACATGACGCTAAAACTGGTGTTTCCATTATGTGTTCCGGCTTCTAAGATCTTCTATATAGGAACTTGAGACTTTCTACGTGTAAGCAAAGTAATTTATTTTTTACAATATAAAATATATTGTTAAAATTACAAGGAATTTCTTAGTATCTTCACCAACTTTTGTATGAGTACAAAGATTTTCCTTGTTAAAATAATTTGTTCGTAAAATTACAAAGATTTCCTTAAAAAAAAAAAAAAAAAAAAGATTAAGGAAAGCGTCGTAGTATACCAAAATCAGAAATTTTAAAGAAATGATGTGGTAATTCACAAGTAACATCCTTGGGTATGCATTTTTCTGGAATTCAATGAAAATTAATATTAATTACGTTTTAAAAATTTTCAAAAATTTAAGTAATGGATATTTACATTGAATATATACAAACAAAACAAGCAATCACTTTTTAATTTAAGTTTGACTGAGGATGAAGAGAGTGGTCACTAAGTGCAAGGATCCACAATTTTTTTTTTCATGAAATAATTTGGCTCGAAGATAATTAAAAATCATGAGCTAAGCAGTTAATTATAAGGCATTTGTTTAGGAGTTAATCAATAAATACAATAATTTTCATAATCAGAATAAAATAAATATTTTTAACTTCATTGTTTACTAGCTGTTCTGTTGCAGTTTCGCCCGCGTGTACTATATAATAGAGTAACTAACATTTAAATATGTATTAATTGATGGTGTTACTATGTTCTCTTGTTCTCTATATATCTTTAGTTTCTGAACTACCTTAAATTGGTTTGCATATATTTACTTACGCAAACATTAACGAAAAGAGCATCTCGGTTTCTCGTCAGTTTAGTTTCATTACCCCCAAAAAATAATTTTCCAGCTCTTTTAACTCTTAAATTTCTAGTTCTGTTTTTAGATATTTACGTATCTCAAATAGTTCAGGAGACACGGATGATTAATTGAAAACACGTTTAATTTTTTTTACCATCTTTTAAGGACGAATTTTGAAAAATCTTAAAACTGCGTTTCAGACATTTACGTGAGCACCAATCTGATGCAAAGATCACCTCGATATCTTAAGTGGTTTTAGAGAAACAGAGGATTTATCGAAAACACATTTAACGGCTTTTCATTCCATTTATTTCCGAATTTCAAAAAATCAAAAAATTATGAAATATGCATTTTCTTAGGCAATGTTTTGAAGTAAAAATATTTACAATATATAATCAAGTTAGAAAGTTATCGAGAATTTCGCGAAATCACGTTTTAAAAATCCTTCCTAGTGGGTGCCTACGCTGTGAGGGTAAGCTACGCTGAACATTTCTTATTTCTAGGTCCAGCGGTTTGGGCTGTGCGTGGATGAGAGAATGAATGAGTGGGACACCTAATTTTATATATATAGATTATTGCAAGTAAAAATATAACACCATAACTAGTAATTTTAAAAGTCTACTTTGTATTTTTTTGTAGAAAAATCTTTGCTGTTTTACAAGAATTTCTTGGCAACAAGGTTTCTAAGAATTTTCCTTGTAAAATTACAAAAATTATTTTGCACTGTACTAGAGTAAATTTAATATGGGGAGGGGGGGGGGGTTTCTGATGCCATAGTGAACGAAGTATATTTTTAAATTCTGAAACGTTGAGATTGTTATCGTTACACTAAATTATGTGTATGTTGTGTGACTAAACATAACACGATCAATGCATGTAATGGAATGTACGTTATGTAAACCAGTACTGAATATCAACCTTCATTTCTGAATTAAAACCCCTTTTTTTCTACATTTAAGAAAATTTACTTCGTTCACTGTGACATCAGTTGAGTAGAGCACGTTACACGTTAAAGAAATGAGGCAAGAGTTAAGAACCTACTTAAGAGGTCACTCGTACCTATCCTCTTACACTGTAAATAAGAACTCCTTAAGAGGGTATTTGTACATAATTCAACGCTAGAAGCGTTAATCTATAACTGTAGGTTTCTTAATGCCAATTTACGAAAGTTAAACAAGAGCAGTCCTAGACAATAGTTTTAGCCAACGTTTTTAACAAAATTGTTTCCAGTGTTACGAACTCCTGAGGCACAATCTCTGACGCCGGAACCTCGTGCATTTTAACTGCGGCGCAAGAGATCACGCGTAACGAATTAGTAATTCTGGATAAATATTTACTCATAAAATTGGCCAATACCCTTATCTAGGATTGTCATTAACTATTTTATCCACATTGGCTTCGAAAAAAGCGTAGAAATAAATTGATGTTTTCGGCGTTTATTTATCTACCACACACTCTTAACCATTTATGCAAATGTTTCACCCCACAAAGCGTGTGAAAATTAATCATACCACAGCCTGCAAAATATGTAAACGTTAAGAGTTGTCAATATACAAATGCGATGAATTCAATATCCAATAAATTACGCTGCTTTTGTTTCTGCTGCTTCTTAAATTTATGAACGGAATATATACAACAAAATAGTTATATAGACGAGTTTAAAATGTTTTAATGTTTACATTTTAATACTATGCAATTTTAACTTATTGTAATTGCATTTGGTTTTGAATGAAAATACAATCTATATAGTAAAACAGTTTTCAAATGATCTGTGTAACTTAATCATGTGCCTATGATTACACGCTTGTAAGTATATTCGGAAATGAAAATCCCTCACAATCTGCTTAATTGCTGCTCTAGTTGTGAATGTGTAATCTTCCCGTAATTCCTCACAGCAGAGGTCATGTAGTCACAATAAAGTAAGAACTTTTGATAACTGTCCTTTCTAGAATAATAATTAAAATGTATTTCATTACGACTTCAGCCGTAACTTGTTGAGTACGTTACAGTCGATAGACTTTGAATGTTATTTAGAGCGCTTTGTTTGTTTTAAATATTGGTAGGAAAATTCAATTTAAGTTACATGAAAAGAAAACAGTAGTTTGGGTTTCGGTTAGTATTAAGAATTGTTACTCATCGTATACAGTCCAAACAGTTTATTTTAAACGCATAGTTTATTTATGAAAAATGTTTCTACAGACGTTCGAAGTCGTACGTAAACAAAAATGTTATTTACTTACTTTAAAATTTTCCGTTTTTTTTTTTTGTTGTGTTTTGTTAGGTTAGTTTAGGAAGTCTTTGTTAGGTTATAATAGTTAACGTTATTTTTTTTTTTTTTTAGGTTACCTTATTTTGCCTGAAGTTTTTCGTTACCGTACCTGACCTAACATAAAACGAAACATTTGAGGGTAGAATAACCTAACCAAAATTAACCTAAACAAACTTAAAACTAATCTAACGAAAAACGGAAAATATCAAAGTTGTAAAAAAGTAGTTTTCTTTAAGTTCGACTACTTCTAACGTCCATCGAAACTTTTCATTAATAACCTATCCGTTCATAATCAATAGTTTGGCCGGTATACGACGAGGAGCTATTATTACAGTAATATTTATCAGGTTTTCAAAAAGGGCTCGCTTTATCCAGAAGCACCTACGACATCAGTGAGAGGGTATATCTGCACACTCACCTCTGGCTCTGAGGCTAGCTTGTGACGATGCATCTCGCTGGGTGTCAGCGACCTCTTGTGAACGTGCTCGTGTTCAAACAAGTAGTAGCCGGGCAGCTTGCCTATCTGCAACAACAAACACATGGGCGGGCTCGCGTTACAAAGCTCTCCTGGAGCCAGTGCTTACTGCAAACATAACCTCAACCCTCGCCACCGAGGTAATCTTCCTCTAGCCATGCACACTGCGGAGATCCTGGCTCTCATTCCCCGAGAACATACCTGTGTTTCGGAGGCATAAGACACTATGTCCACTTTTTCTCAAAGTGCACTTTTCAACATAAACATCGACACAGTTTTAAGTAATTTCTAGCAGCATACAACACAAAGTCCGTATTGTTTCCAAACATCACATTTTTGGGTGTTAAACAGCTGAATTCACTAGTGAATCACCTCTTCAAACTGCTCTCCTTAAAAATATTATTTTTGTGACATAGTGTCTTATGCCTCCGAGGTACAGATATAAATAAGTATATTATTTTCAAAGATAGTTCAACCAAGTTTCACAGCAATGCCAATTACAATACAATTTTCAGTTCGAAAAAATTACCATGGTACGATTTCTGAGAACAATTATGTCTATATTGTGCTTTGAAACTAAAGTCGTTCACGTCAATTTAAGATTCAACGAAAATAAAAAATGACTTCCTGTCTAAAATGTGTTTCATATGTAGTTAAAATATCACTTTGCTCCATAATTATGTGTGTAAAGAACAAAAACTGCTGCCCACGTATATTTACGCCCCATACCAACGGCAAGTACTTGAAATGTTGCGGAATGATAGAAAAATAATTTATGGTATGCGGAAATTCTCAAATATGTAACAACCCGGAAGACTGAAGAGTAGCTAATAAACTACGCATAAATCTTGCGTTCACCGCTGTGACTGGCACTCGAAAACACGCGAGGAAAGATATCGTCAGTTACAAATACCGCGCTGCACCTATGGAACTACGTACAAAATGTAATCGTGTTTCATTTTAATGTGCTGACATTTTATTAGCCTACTTTCCGAAGGAAAAATTAGTCTCATCAGATCACCTTCCTGTCTGTGTGTGTGGTGTGTAGGTGTGTGTATGCGTGCGTGTGTGTATTCTCCCCTAGAAACGTATAGATCAAACTAGATATCTAAGGATCAGTATTTTAGTACATCAAACTTTATAATTACAAAGAACTGAGTAAGATTAATTTTATTGATTTCTGTGCATTTCGTTAATGCAGTATATACAGTTTCAAAATTGCGGCCGTTTAAAATTTTTAATAGCACAGTATGACATATCTGAGGAATACTTTTCCGTATTTCATTAAACTTAGTACACATATACCACATATTAAGCTGACTTACTTTTCGTGTATTTCAATCATACGATTTTCATATTTTCAAAATGGCGGTGGCAAATTTTTTTTATTTTTAGCATAGTAAGACATATCTCAGTAAATATTTTATGGAATTTCATCAAACTAGGTACAAATATACAACACAGACAGATGACTTTACTTTAGTGTATTTCGATCATTCATTCTTTATGTTTTCAAAATGGTGGCCTTTTTATGTTTATAGCATTGTATTACATATCTTTGGAAATATTTGTTCAGAATTTCATTAAACTTGGTAAACATATACTATACACAAAGTTGACTTGACTTTTGTGTATTTCGTTTATCCTGTGTGAATAGTTTAATTATAGTAGCCATTTGTATATTTTTCTAGCATATGACATGTAAGAGGAAATATTTTCCAGAATTTCATCAAACCTGGTACACATATAGGTCCTACAACTTAGTAAGGTGACTTAACTTTTGTGTTTCATCTATCCCATATTCGTATTTTTAAAACGTGGCCATTTTTATATTTTTAGCATAATAGGTTATATATCAGGAAATATTTAGCCAAATTGTTTCAAATTTAGTACACACTTACTAATTACTAAACTGACTTGACTTGTCAATATTTTGTTCTTTCTGTGTTATTATTTTCATTAATTCGGCAATTTTTTTGTTTGACATAACTGAGAAAATTATTATCTGATTTTTAATAATCTTGGTACATATATACAGCTTGGTAAGTTGACTTGACTTGCGATTGTGTTTTTTGTTATCCTTTATATTCATATTTTTTTAAAAAACGACTGTCATTTTATATATTTAGATTAATTTGACATATCTGAGGAAGCATGTTGGTTTTATTTTTATTAAATTTATAACACATATGTTACTTAGCTTTCCGTTTATTAAATGTCTGAATTGATATCATTACTTAATATTATTGGATGAACGTAAGCGAAAAAAAAACTTGCAGAGTTAATTTGAACCTACTTTGAGGAAAGTATGTATATTAGCTATTTCGGTAACGTCCTGTTTTAACATTAATGTAGAAAAATTTTAATATTATTTGACTTTTGACAGTAGATCCAGTCAACTATTGTTGGAAGGAAAATATTTTCTTCAAATTAAATTTGCTGTGGAGTTATCGTAATGTTTAAAGCGTAACATGGTAATAATCTGGGAATAGAGTGTCATCCAATTTTCAAGATAGCAGATTTTTTTTTGCTTGTACTGTCTGCCTACCAAGAAAATTAGGTTTAACTAAGTTTCGTATATGAGACATAGAATACCAAATACAGACGTAGGCATATGAAGGAAAGATTGAAAATAATTATTCTATGGTTTTTCAAGTGTATATTGTAATAGTACTACAGGATATTTTGCTTCTGTATATTTTTCGTTTCGTGCTTTGTGTTGCAATATATTTAATAATATTTTGACCATAATGTTAAACTGTATAATAATTTTTATTTTTAACATCACTATATATATTTTTTTTTTTGTAATGGGTTCTAGGCTTTGTGAGTATGTACGTTCTGGGAACTACATTCCCTTGCACCAAGGTCATTGACACTTCCTTTGACTGTACGTCCAATGTTTAATTGTTGTAAGGTTTATTTGAATTGCCCCGTCTGGTTTTATCTTCCTTACGCCGAAGATGGACGCGATAGGTCTTCCCTGTGAAGACATGATTCAGGGGAAATATCTGACGTCATCTAAAATGTACCTAGTTCGCTTTGGGAAGGGGCGAAATACACAGGAAGTGAAAGGTTAAACAGTTTTGCCGCTTTAACAAGCGGCATTAAGTAATAAACTAACTTAGTTTTCTGAGTGAACATGAAAGTCACCATCGACGCTGATGCTTGTAAGACGTCATTTATTTTAGTGAATTGCGCCAGTTGAATTTGCTGTATTAACATTTTAATTACTCCACCAGCCCTATAATTTCTAAACTAATATTATATGTAGCTGCCTAAGTATGTTCAAGAACTGTGACTCTGAAAACGTAATTTTCTACAAATTAATTTGTAATTTTAATTGGCAACCGTCTTATTAAAATTGGCATCACGGATTTTGCTATAAACGTAATTGAATTAGACATTCCCCAATGGTACGTGACGCGGAGTGCTTACGTGCTCTACCGTTATTAGCAGAGCATTATCACGGTGCAAAACAAACTTTACATACAGGATGTTCTGGGAGTAGACGTCAATAAAGAGGCGGATGATAGAGGCAAGCAAATATGTCATGTAAGGATATCTGGTGATGTAATTCGTTTATATTAACATTCTATTTCAATAATATAAATTATTTTGAAATAACTATTACCACTTTTATTAATAACATCTCACTTTATCCTCACAAATTATAAATATGACATTCAAAATACATTTTAATAATTTCAAACACTGTGCAATAATTTTATTTAAATAAAGTTACGTTTAATTATTACTCACATACTAATTTCAACCTTATTGCAGATTTTTACATTGTGTGAGTCTGCTGCATTATGTTATGTTTTCACATTTACTGCATCGACGTTTGTTAAATTAAAATATTGATTCTTACTAATTAATTGGTAATAATATGGGGTAGTTTTTTCAATGGCGGGTTATCATTTATATGGTCCCTTAGTATTTTTTTACCTCGTGCAAACTGGAGGCATCTATCCGAACCAAACACAACTTTTGTGAAAGTGGTTTTTTTACACCACGAAGCTGTACTCTCAGTGACGTGAAATGTGTTTTAAATATGAAAACACCAATCACCTTTGATGTATACAAATTCCGTTCCACATGGGCCATTACTTTTTCCACCATCAGTAAACGTTTAGTTCAAGGTAGAGTACAGCCGAATTTTCCTTAAAAATGCATAACATTTAGACGGTTACGAATCGGAAAATAAAAGTTTGGTTTATTTGGTAGGTCTTGGGCCCCTCTATCACCCACCTCTTTATTGACATCTAATCCCGGTACACCCTTATATATACTATATATATACATATACATACATATATACATATATGTACACATGTATCATTAATTTATAAATTCGAGATTCAAGAACCCATTTAAATTTAATGTTGGTAATAGCAAGAGAGTCAGATTACTGTGAGGAGGTAGAAGGTAATTGCTTTAATTAGTGTTGGAGATGGGAATCTAATATTATTTTATCCTCAATTCTGTGTTCTTTCATTCAAAACAATTTCTAAAGATTTTAAATTAAATTTTCATAATTCTTCAAGCTTGGTTACTGATTTTTATAGTTCACTACCTATTCAACACTACAGGTTTTATATATTTCAACCCATGGAACGTTTCAGAAAAGGATTGGTAATACCAGGTAAATTCTGAGCCTACGCTGCAGTCCATACAAGCTCTACTGAAAATGTCTAAATGATAATAATATTCTCTCACACTGTACTCCTTACAGTAAACTTAATTAGAATATGATGAAGTCGAATGATTTTATGATACAGGAAAACTTTTCATTATAATTAGCTTTCTGACAATCGATCAGTCAACGATTGTCAGAATGGAATACTGTCACCATAAATGATATGTGCAGTCGAGGGACCACAACTGCAATTACTCTATCGTGTTTCAGATTAGTGTTAGTATATTTAATGTTCATATCAGAAAAAATAACTGACATAGTTAACATAACTTCCTGACTACTGATCCAGTCATCTATTTTTAGAAGTGAAAAGTTTCACAAAATTATAATCGCTGTCAACTGATTGTATTTTTTGCTATAAGCTGTCACGCAAAGATTATGAATTTCTATAGTTAATGACGTTCTCAAGTTTTGTTTCGCTTAATTAGCGTGTTTTCTGTAAAGCGAGTTAATCACATAAGTTTTCGAATTTAATATTTTAAAAATAATCCTCCAAAAGTTTTTTTGGTGAATATGATTATGTTGAGTATTCGTATCCTAGCAAAAAACTAAATTAAAATACTAGTTAGTATTCTGACAGTTAATAACGTACTCAGCCGTCGGAAATGAAAAGTGTAACAAAACTAACATTTTATGCTGAATGAGTGTAATTTTTGTGTATATATTTGATAAAGTTGGGACCACAGCTCATTTTCGTGTTTTAATGTCTAAAACAGATTTGCAATTTTTTCCCCTAAGCATGCATAACTGAAAGAAAATCATTTCAAATTTTTCGTATAAATTAGCAAAAAAAATTTTACATTGCAGGAAATTACTCCTGTTATCGTTTTTTGGGTAAATGTGGAGATGTAAAATATTCTTTTCGGTAAATAAACAAATGGAAAAGACTTGGCCTCCATACCTAGCCTTCCAACTTTAGGTCAAGATATCAAATTTCGAGAAATATTAAAAAAAAAAAACATATATATAATTACTGACAAGCGATGGTACATTCAGAAATATTGTGAAAGCCAGGGACTACAGTTCTAGTATAATTCAACAACTAAGGATATTTTTGAAAAATTCTGTTTCGCTGAGCTCTCATGCTTCGAATCAATTATATTCAACATGGTGAAAAAGTCGGATATTACTATCCAGTAATTGTTTTGTGTGAATTTTGTGACGTGCAAAGATTATAATGATACAGACAGTAAAGTTGAGTATACATAGATTTTTGGCAATAGAGAAAATTGACTATAAGAAGGGAAAGAAATGTTATACAATCTACATTTACAGAAAATTGATGGTAACTTTTGATGCATGGTGCTTCATTGTAAAATTGTAAAGAATAAAGACATTTTCGAAATCTGTAGTTTCGATTTTTTTATATGCTTATCTGGAATGAAGTTTTACATGTTAAAAAAATAAATAAAGACAACTCAGACCAGCTTGCAGTTGTACTCCAAAAACCAAATTAAACAAGACTACTGAAAACTTTTAGTTGAATCTCCTTATTTGAACATGCACATTACTTTTGCATAGTACATAGATTACCACCATGGCAGTCAAGGATTTGTTTTCAGATGCCTACAGTTTAGGGCAACCGTTTTATTACTTTACTGTAATCCGCAATCCAGCTGTACCTTCTCATTTACCGATCCTTCTGCACATAAATTTGTAACAAAATTAATCCGCAAAGACAGTCCTACAGCTGTGACGCTTGGAGGTAAATCACACGACTCTATCAACACCCCGGAGAAAAGACAGATCCCTCTTCTGTGCGGAAACTCTGTGGTGAGCGCTAGTGCCGAGATGACGAGTGATAACAGGAAGGAAAGAACGACTTGCAGCCACGCCACGGCGACGATTTATAGCAGCGATAACACACCTTCAGTGGGTGAGGGGGTGGGAGTTGGAGAAGTAGTACTCGCGACAAACTTGGTCCGTGATGGAGCACCCAGGTCGCAGGAGAGACCCCCTCGTCGCACAACGGAACGAAGTCTCGCGACGTTGAAACTTGGTCCGCTGGAGGGTGCTCAAAGGGCTGGCAAAGTCGCGAGGGGTGGAGAGAGACGGGAAGATGGCCCCGCCCAGGACTCGAGAGAGCAGAAGGTAGAGGAGGAAGCAGCTATGAGTTAGGGCTATTGTGATAGTCCTGTCGACTGCCGCCAAAGTAAACTGGAGAGTTCGTCTGTAGGTCCACGGGCAACGCTCGTCACGTCTGTTCATTTTCGGTCCTTACTGCGCAGCCCACAGAGTCAAAAGACGTCAAGGTGACGGTCCTTACATCACGCACTTAAGCGGAGTACCTTGAAGTCAATAAAGCCGTGGTAGATGGTTTTTATTTCCACGTAGGTACAAATAATTAAAAACTTTATCAATGGAATGCTTTGAAAAATTCAAGACTAATGGCAGTCGTGCAATGCCCAATTACGCGTAGGCATTTGTTCGCAAACATTATTTTGCTTGATTTTGGTCTATTTTCGTAACACAATTTCTGTCTGACACTTTGAGTTCTAAAAAAAAAAAAAAAGTTTATTGCTACTAAATAATTAGACCTACTTACAAAATTATGATAAAGTTGTGACAAAATGTTGTGTTTCTGTGATATAAAAATTGCGTTTATTTCGAAGTATTTACTATATCACTGAAAAACTACCGGGCGTGCCTACTACTACCTGGAAAATTAACAATTCTTATTTAAGCAGCTGTGCTTCGTCGTATGTAAAACTTAACTTTTTTTACAGTCAGATTAATAGGCATTGTTTAGTTCGAAGCCGTGAGAAATCAGAACGTCCTCAGTACGAAACGGAGGGAAGTAAAATCTAAAAACATAAGTTTTTTCCATTGCAGTTTCATAAATCTCATTCTGAAAAACTGAGAATCACCACCAAACTACAAGAATATTATAAAATGAAATCTCGTGTTAGCTGGCTAAGGTTAACTTACAACTCATTGCTACACTACGCAGTGAATAAGCGGCTGAAGCTGGAATATCTAGCGCGAACTATAGTGAGTTGGATAGTCAAAAACGGGAAGGTAATCAGACGAGGCCTATTTTAATTATCCATCGTTCAACGTTCCTACTTATTTATACAGAAACCACGATTGGCCGGGCAAATAATCCAATCCGTACAGGTCCTCCCGAATGCAGGTTTCGTGTGTTGTTACTGTAGCACCTCGCTTGAAGAGAATTGTATTGTACATTCTAGCAAATATTTGAATTTAAATTGTTCCCTTGATGCCGTCTAGAAGCGTTACATCGTCTTTATATATACACAGTCGCAACGACTGGAAACTTATTTTAAAACGTTGGGTTACTTTAGTGTCTTACGTTGAAGATCAGGTAATTGGGCCTTACGTCTCGTTGTCATTAGAGATGGTGTCTCACAACTTAACAACCGACCATGGCTATTACAACATTCGCGATTGCGGTAACTCATAGTAAATATAAATCTTGATGACCGTGGTCGGGGATCGAACCCGTGACATCCCGAATGTCAGTCTGACGATGAAAGGTTTAAGTATCTTAAAAAAATTGTTTTAAACTCATGTTTATCTACTGCAAAATAAAAACTCTTTATCGTACTAGGATTGCTGCACGATTTTATAAGGAAAACAATATTGTAACGTGTCGGTGAGGTTAAAAGTATCACGCAAATACGTTTTTTGTACGCAATACCCAAAATATGTTTTTTTCAACTATACATGTAATACCATATTGGCAATAGCTAATTCTTATGATTAACGTTTAAATAGTACTAACTATAACCAAATGCCACTTTTAAACCAAAATATATTTACTTTGGGTATACACTTTACTGTTATGAAAAGTTAATGTTCTCAGAAAACGAAGATTTCTATCTTTACCTACTAAAGTTATTTCCCAGACACTGTATCAAAAACGTAGGATCATTCTAGCCTTATTGAATTACTACCGTCTTAATTTTTATATTAATATCAAATGAGTGGGTTAGGAACTTTCATTTTTATATATACCATAACGCTGATAACTTGCAATGTAAAAACAATGAATGTATAATTTTAGTGCACTAATCACTTCACGCAGCACTGGGTTTTGAAAATGCATATATTTTCCATGCAATAAAACCTAGAAAAACAGTATATTTGAAAAAAATTTCAGCACGAGTTTGATATTTGAACTTTAACATTAAATTGAAAACACATCTGACCCACTCGCATTTACAGTGGAAAAAATGAAGCAGCAAACTCTTAAACAGGGACTGTTACAAACGAGAAGGTACACCTTACTCAAATTTCACTATTTTGTCGGTTTTATAAAATGATTAAACGTCATTGCCGTAAGTAAACATCCACCCACATACGGCTACAGAAGGTGATTTAAGGACATTCTCTAATTTCATTGTGTCTGTATACATACGCTGACATGATCAAAGAAACAAATGTAGCGTCCCCTTTCTTCGCTAGAGATACTAACACTGATGTCAATCAACGCTACATAAGAACATGTACACTTACAAATGTAAACAGCTGTCATTACATTTTGTCCGGTAAGAGTTCAATTGAGGAAGTAAAAGGTGAAGAAGCAAGTGGCTGATATATTGAAATATAAGGTTAACAACTTTACCTGATGTGTATAAAAATTCAGCATTTCTAAAAAGTAATGTAATAAGAAAGGCATTTTGTGGCAGTTTGAAACATTAATGATTGCGAACGGCTAAAATATAACCTATGTTTATTGCAGTCATATGTCATTGTTAGTATTATAACGTGACAGGAGACTCTAAAATACAAACATTTTAATTAGAGCGTAAGCTTTACCACGAATAGCATACAGAAATTTTTACAGCAAGTGACAGAGCGTTACATTAGGCTACTGTAAAACGGCCCAGAGTGCTTCTAGATCAGGCAAGACAGCGTGTAGGACCATAGAATCCCTTCAGTAAAGTGAAGAGATTTTGGTCAGCTCTTAATATCGAGGTATTTAGCGCTGGGGAAAGGAGACATGATGTGAGCATATAGCAGCTCCGGAATAATTGGAAATTGAAAGCGGGAGATCACCAAGAAAACCCGTCTCGACCAGCGGCATAGACCAACACGATTCCCACATACGAAAATTTAAGTGCCAACCACGCCGGGATTCGAACCTGGATTGCTCAGGAGGGAGGCGAGTGCTCTGTTCTACAGTGCTAACCGCGGCCCAGAAAGCATTCAAATAAACACATAGCGATGAAGTAAGTGATTCCATTATAGTGATCAGTATCTGACGGTGACCATACACATTGTACTTGCAAGACCAAAATATTTAAAAAAAATAATAATGAAGGTAGTGAGTTGCAGAAAAAATGCCTTACAATGTGTATTAGTTATGATGCCATTAAAAGTGAATACTCCTTAACAAAAACCAAACGAGTAATGAATAAAAAATAAATCATAAAAAACGATCTCGTTAAATAAATTTCCTCTTTCAATAACAATAAATGTACTTTACAAATCGTGAACGATTTACATAAATTCATTTAAAGTATTCTTATAGTTCTGTTGCACCTATTTAAGCAAACCTCACAAAGAAAAAAAGAAACCGTTTTTTTTTTTTTTTTTAAGCTAGGAGTCCCACCGTCAAGCAAATTATTCCAAGACTCAAAACAACGTCAAGCTGAGTAAAAACCTAAACTAACGGTCAGGCAATGAAGGCTCAGTCAACAATAAGGTATGCCTACACGTAGCTTTACTAATAATATATACGAATGCGATGTAGCCTAAATATTAACAGTCACAGTCTAAAGAGCAGACAGAAATTAAAGCCGAACAGAATTAATCGCAGTAAAATCTACATAAATTCAGAAAATAGGCAAACAAAGTAAAAATATATAAGGTCCGTACGGTTACTCACATGACACAGAAAGTAATGTAGAACAACAAATCTAAAGTACGACGAGGGGAGGAAGCTATGGGAGTACCCATGCAATCAGCATCCAGAGCAGTGAAGTTTACATACGTTCTTAAAGACGTTGAAACTGTAATAAAATAGACAATCGTTTCAATTCCGATAAAAATTCACCGCACACCGCTCACTTGATGCTGTGATACGGTTACAATGACTGTAACGTCGTCAGATATGGACGTCCAGGTGTATTCTGCTGGCGAAGAGACGTGGCCGTCTATACGAGGAGGAGACATTCAAAACCAGAAATGTTCAGCTTATCTAGCTGTAGAAAAAAGTGAATAAACATAACATTCTATAGCACTAACTAAGAATAAACATACCCATTTCAATACGACATGTGTTATTTACGGAGCCTGAGTTCATATTCGTGTGTAACACATCATGTTTATTTAGAAAGGGCATTTTACTCATTTTCAGGATTTTGGTCATGTCTGGTTTAGAATGTTTGCTCCTCATATGGAGCTAACAGACCCAATCTATAGACACACCCGACTCTACTTTTTGTATTCGTTTCAGAGCCCTAATCGCAAGTAACGTCTATAAAACTAACACGTCGTACAAATATGAAATTATACATTTCTGCCACTTGAAAACACTTAATGCGTACTCACGCCATCCAAAAATATAGCCTAAACGTTACAGGTACCCTTATTTTCTTAATGAGTAAAATGCCAGCATGGTAATTTGATGTGGTATGCAGACTAGTTATTTTTAAGCCTGTCTTAAAAATTAAACAGTCATTCCAATAAGTGTATTAAATCGATTGTCAATTTCTTTAATTTAACTTTACCCTAGCTTTTGAACGGCTGTATATCCTGATAATAGGTGCGTGACTAGCCTAAGCCACGCAGTACAACTGTATAAAACAAAGAAATTACCAGCAGAACTGATAAGCCTACTTTCCTCAAAATGGGTGCAGGGTAACCCTGGAAGTTAAAATCGTTTACGTAATGTAGTAATATTAAATGATAATACTGATTTAGACGAATGATGCACGATACATACTAAAGAAAAGTAAGCTGGTTAAGAAATATGCGAGTAAGTTTAAAAAAATTTAAAAAAATTCTGAGAATACTTATTAGCATAAAGATAAGTAAAAATAGCAGCCATTTTAAAAATATTACGCATGGAGGAACGAAAACTGCAAAAGTCAAGTCAGGTTCGTATGCAGTATATATGTAAAAAGTTTGACGAAAGTCTGAAAAATATATTTCTTAAGATATTATGCTAAAAATATAAAAATGGCCGCCATTAAGAAAATATTAACACAGGATAAAAGAAATACACAATATTCAAGTCATCTTTGTATGTAGTATCAGTGTACCAAGATTGGTGAAATTATGAAAAACATCTCCTAAGGTATTTATTACTATGCAAAAAAATATAAAATGGCCGCCAATTAGAAAATATGAAAAGAGGGTAGACGAAGTAAAAAATGTGAAGTCAGTTTTGCATGTAGTATATGTGGACCAAGTTTGATAAAATTCTGAAAAATAGGTCCTAAGATATGCAATACTACGGTATGTTAAGAATTTAAAAAATGGCCGTAATTTTCAAAATATGAACATAGAATGAACGAAGTACACAAAAGAAAAGTCGGCTTTATGTGTAGTAGACTATATGCGTACCAAGTTCAGTTAAATTCTGAAGAAAATGTTTCCTAAGATGTGGAATACTAATTAAAAATATGAAAATGCCAACCTTTTTTTTTTTTAAATATGTACACAGGACGACGGAAATACAAGAAAGTCAAGTCAGCTTTGTATGTAGTATATGTGTACCAAGTTTTATTATATTCTGAAAAATATTTCCTAAGATATGTAGTACTATGCCAAAAATATGAAAATAGCCACCACTTTCAAAATATAAACACAAGATTAACGAAATATACAAAAGTAAAATGAGAATTGTATGTAGTACATGTGTACCAAGCTAAGTGAAATTATGAATAATATTCACTAATATATGTGATACTATGCTAAAAATATAAAAATTACCACCGTTTTGAAAACATGACAACCGGATAATAGAAATCACCAATATTCAACTCAGCTTTGTATGTAGTATATGCGTGCCAGTTTAATTGAAGTTCGGAAAAATATTACCTAAGGAGTGTATTACAATGCCAAAAATATAAAAATTGCCGCAATGTTAAAGTATGAACACATATTGAACTAAATACTGAATATTCAAGTCAGCTTTACATGTAGTACATGTGAAGCAAATTTGGTGGAATTCTGAAAAATGTTTCCATATATGTGTAATACTCTGCAAAAATATAAAAATTACCACAATTTAGAAAATATAAACACATGATGAACTAAACACATAATATTCAACTCAGCTTAGTACGTAGTATCTGTGTATCAAGTTTGGTGAAATTTTGAAAAATATTTCCTAAGATATGTGATATTATGCTAAAAATATAAAAAAGCCGCCATTTTGAAAATATGAACACAGGATGAATGAAGTACACAAAAGTCAAGTCAACTTTGTATGTATATGTGTACCAATTTTGATGAAATTCCAAAGTACGCCTTGGTGGAAAAATGTTAAAAGACAGATCACAAATTACTACATGTGTACAAGCTTTGGTGAAATGCGGTTCATTAATTCAAAATGTTTTTAGAGGGACACACACGGACACATACACACATACACACGCAGAGAGACACACGCATATACAGACACACAGACAGAAAGGTGATCATATAAGCCTACTTTTTCCTTCGGAATGTCGGCAAAAAAAAAAAAGGTGCTAGCTAGTTTCATAACCACTGTCGGGTATGATACGTGCTCAACGTTCATTAAATTAATAAACATGTTATCCAAAAAATATAGTCAAATAGAGAATTACGCTCCAGTGGGACTCAACAACCCGGATACCACAAGAGCGGACATACAATTGATTGAGACTATGTGCAACATCAGCTGAGTGATACGACCTATTTATGTATACTAGCATCCTGTCTTTAGACGCATACGTCCATCAGATATAAGAAGAAAATACGCTCATCTCCAAGAATATTAAGAGATCTTAGAAAATCTTCAGTCACCTATTCACAACGACGTCGTCCTTGCAGAAAAGCCTAGACTGAAATCTAGACGCCCAGTCATCTCTACGGTAAAAGAACTTGTGGCAGGTGACTTCAGCGTCCTTAGTGAGTGGCAGTAACGATGGCTACGAAACTGTTCTCTGCAATGGTATTATTTTCCTTCTTATCTTAGAAAACAATCTGGATTTGATCAACCTCGAGGTACATGGTCAACCATTAGTAGAAATTGCACGAGAACTAGCAGGTGCGCTGGAACACTCTACGAGTGGGAAAAGGTTACATCACCAAGATGCGATGGTTGTACTGAAAGGCAAACAGTCTAGTAAATAGTGAACGAGTGTTCCAAGCATGTTTCTATATGTTCATTCTCGTAATTCCTTCCTGCAACGAATAATGCATGAGCATTTGCACGACATCTAGAGGCGAAGCTTATATTTATTGTAGACATGTATATAACTCAATCATAACCCGACAGATATCTTGAATTACTTATACTTATAACCAAGATTTGGAAAAAAAAAACTTAACAAGGCATACATAATGACTTGGGCCTAATATACATTATATTTATGATAGTTGTTTTACAATAAACATTTTGAAATTATACTATAAAAAAGTTTATTTTGCAGAACAACAAAATACATACAGTAAAGAATCTCAATTGTAGCCCGACTACCTCACTGAGAAGTAATATTCTTAGACACTTAGACAATCTGCTAGTAAACGAATTGTTGCGAAGGTATATGTTTATATATATGCTATCTTGATAATTTATATTTTATAAAGTTTGCATTCCTCCCTCTGCACAAGACCGGTAACTGTTTATATACGAGAAACAACGGCAAATAAGCTTGATAATTTAACGAACACAGGATGTTATATTAAATGTTGAGCGATGTTCTTGAGAACCATCATTTTGTGAGGACCACAAATTCTCTTGCTGGAAAGGGGTGGGGGACGTTGAAGAACTTAAAGAGATTTCTACCGATATCTCATGAAAACTTTCATTTAAATATGTTTCGAGACATCTATGCCAGTGTTTCTGTCTTAGGTGTCTTATGTATAGCGATGTAACTGTGTAATAATTGAGGATATATACCAGTGTAGCAATAAGTGTAGTCTTCAGCGTATGTATTGCGATGTATCTTCTCCTTGCCACTCATAGTGTACACATCTGCTTACTATAAACCAATTAGACATAAAAGTCACTGTATGTAGTATGTGCATACTCACACACACGCACACTAATTACCTAAATGTCTGTCATCGTAAATTATCGGATAAAATCATACAAAACCCGTTCAATTTGTTTTTACCACGGTGATTCGGAACTTAGGAAAGAAAAAGTCTCAAAAATGGCTTTAGCCAAATAAAAATACAGTCACAATAATATAAACCGGAAATAACTTTCCTAGCTGTTTGTGCCGTATTTTCGAACCGGAATTACTTTACTATAAAGTTTTGAATGCGCAATGGTTTACTTCCCTATGAGTTATTTTCCAGAAATGAACGGTTCGTTTCTCACTGTTTCAAAAGTTAGTATATAATATTATCTGGCCAAAATACATGTATATGTAAAAATTTGAGTACATAATTTTTAAACGGAACTTAATGTGACTACACATGATAATATCGTAGATCAGAATTAAGTTTAGAAGTTTTTGGAAGTTAATAAGGCTGTCCATACCGTGGAAATGTTTGGTTTTATTTCCAATATTATTGATTTGATCGAATTGCTTGATCATTTTGAACTTTTTTTATCTAATTCAAGTAATAAAACTATTCACTACCAGTGGGAAGGTAAGTGCCACCCCGGTAGTCGAACCCAGTATGCTCGCACGTGGTCAACGACTACTCGAGCGGAGAGGCAAATGGACACTGGGGTTAACACGACGACAAAACTTCGTTCGGATTCGGGTCACAGGTCCCGGTCAGAGTATTTTTTTTTTGTGGCGAGGATATCATTTATTTTTTCCTTTCTCGTGAAATAAGGACCGATGGTTCATGGCTGCGAATGGGAGAAAGGAAAAAGTGAAGATTGTGGGAGGTCTGAAGGGGGAGGTGGGAAAGTCGCAATCGATTACACAACCCCTCTGCGAGGCTGGTGGTCAACACGACCAGGGACATCTATGTTACACATTCAGCGGAGACAAACGGCGTCAGCGAAGTTAACCCCCTATCCCCTCCTCGTCCCTTTTCCAAATCCTCGCAATTCCCACGAGGAGCAGGCGGGCATTGATCGAGTGCGGGGCGGGAAAGCTTTCGGACCGCGCCCTACCCCTTTACCTCGTAACCCCCCGCCACTGTCCGGCACATAAGACTGACCCATTGGCAATCAACCCGTAACGGCCTTGCTATGTGTACACTCGCTCCCACGGAGAGCGAAACCTCTTTCCCGAACTGTCCGGGCTGAAGCCTTGGATCCGTGTCGTCCAACATGAGTGCACTTACCTTCGCTTTCACACTCGAAACGTCTAAATCCTGAGAGAAGAACACTTCTCGCGCAACGCTTGTCGATACCCCAAGACATGTTTGGAGTCCTCTTTGAAGCGTTCTGGTTGCCAAGATCACGATCAGTCTTTACGTCAACGAACGCACTTTTGCCAACTAAAACAACGAGTGGTCAATTATTCCAAGAACATTTTATCCGTGTCCTAAGCTCTCGAAGTCTGTACTAACATCGCTGAATTACGCTTTATTTATTAGCCCACCTTCTTCTAACAGTGTACCCCTGTCAATTACAACAAACTTCGGGTCACAGAATGGGATACCCCTGCTTTGTGCAGCAGTTAGTACGCACTCGTTTTCAGTGGGGTTACCAGGATGTGCGATTTTCTAACGTTGGTGAACATTACTGTAAACTTCTAAGTTTTATTTTAATACTGCAGTGTTCTTGACCACAGAACCAAATGCTATTCCTCACTACGCAACCTATGTTTGCTCCATCTGCGTTACAAATTTTAGATGATAAATCCGTCGGAACCACGCCTATTTGTTTGGTTATCCTGACTTACAGGACAGTCGCAACACGTGCATAAATTTCAGGCGTTACAATGTATGCAAAAAAAATTTGACATATGTTTTTCTCGGAAACGGGCAACTCAAGCAATATTTCCAAGAAGACTTATTTTGTTGATCTTCCCCACATGTTTAAAGTTGTGTAGTACAACATGAATTACGGCGAATTGTTCCAACCGAAATTAGAAACATAAATCACGAGTAGTGCCCTGTCTTAACACTGAAGAACCCAATTATGATTACCTAACTAAAATGTTTATTTAGAATAAAAGTCATCCAATTGACACAATAAAAAGTTTAATGTTTTTGCATAAAGTAGTTTAAGGGTATTGTTACTCCCACTGTATTCATCACTACGGGAAAATTGAAAACACTTTTCCGTTTTCAACGTAGTTTTTTCGAAAGAAATTACCCCAGAAAATTGGCATGCTCCATCCTGAGTCATCATGTATTTATATGTATGTGTGTATATACATATAAACATATAAATATTCACATACATAGATAAACCAATTTTATACGTATAAAAACATAACCATTTTTGGATACGTGAGCGTTATTTTGCCTAAATCCTACTATTAAAAACGGTGTCTGATTAGTAGCTTTAGAAAGTATCAATCCAAATAACAACAGAAAAGTAGCATGTATATTACCTCCACAAATATATTTACTTATGTACAATAAATACGTAGGCCTGCGTGAATTTCCTTGACAAGCATAGGGTAATATATAGTACTGTAATTCAAAATGGGAATTAACTTTATTTCACATAAAGTGTAAATTTTCCGAACTGTATAACACAATTCACATACACCACAGTGATATTTTACGGATACGCAAAGGATAACTATTACGACAAACTCCGATCTAAATGTCTACCTCGTCATTAAATACAATAAAAGTTCGAATACAAATGAAACCCTGTGATAAAAACCGACGACAGTAAAAAATTTGAGAAACAACATTCTTCAAAACCTTTACCTTTGTAGTGGAGTGCTGAAGCACTGGTGAACAGTGGAGTGGTTTGACAAAAACTTCTGCTGTGAGTTTTATAAAATTTGTGTGATAGCAGTTAAGGAAATTTGCTGCATATGTTTCTTAATTTTCTTATTATTTGTAAAAAAATTTTATCAACCTGTGTTGAAAATATTCTCACACCATACTTCTAAAACAATTCATAAATATATTAATTAGGTGATTTTTCACAGTTTTTGTGATAATTTTCTTTATACGCTCGTTTTGCAGTATTCCAGACACATGCGCGATATTGTGTTATTATATGTGTGTGTGTGTAGCTTGAGATTTTTACATGTTTCTTGCAACGGGAGCTTACAATTATAATTTATTGGTTTGTGAACATACGCCATTGCTCATATTTTGCTGATCAAACTACTGTTGAATGACAAAGTACAAAAATTAAGAAAAAGCAGACATAAAACACACACACAAAACAGACAAAAAAGCAATCCCAGAAGAATTACGTCAGTTTTTTAATAGACAACAAATAATTCTAAGCGTAGAATTATTATTTAAAAAATGACGTAATTCCTCTGGGGTTGCTTTCTTCTCTGTTTTTTGTGTGTTTTATGTTTGTTATTTTTTTTTGTACTTTGTCATTCAACACAAGTTTGATCAGCAAAACATGAGCAATGGTGTATGTTCACAAACCAATAAATTCTACGTGTGACTTGCTTCCTTTATAAGCGCTAGAATTCTAAAATATGTCAACGCTATAATAGAGTCAGTCGGGGCATAAATGGAGAATCGATTTGATTGTTCACTCAGTTACATCTTTTTTCGCCGTTTCCAAATATTTTAAAGGCTAAATCACCAAAAATAGTACAATAACGAGGGAAAAATAAACCGTGGCTCAGGCACAATATCTATATGCATAATGTAAAACGAAAACAATGCATTCTTTGCTTTAATAGGGTTCGAAAATGTAGTGGAGACTTGTTTACTTCTATACCGTAACCATGAAATTCCAAACGTTTTAACATGAAAACAGCCTACGACCTATTTCATTTAAACTGATGTTTACAAAGTCCTCTACTGCAGCATGTTTATCAATAAAGTTGGTTGCGAATGACTCTCAAGCTTCACAGCCTCTGTGTTTATGTTCGGCTGAGCTAACGTTTGTCCGTTCAAGGTAAATGTTTTCCTAGCTGAAAAAATAAACACGCATTCGTTAACAACAAAGTTTTCCTCCGAAACCGGTTCACTTTGCCATGAACGCAGCTTAATTAAAGAACTTTTTAGCTATTCGTTAGAACTTGTTTCCCCATCCCTTATTTAAAAAAAAACCGAACGTATAATAATTTAAAGTTTTGAAAGTAACTGAAAATTTTGTTACGCTGTAAAAAACAAACTGTTTTTATTTTAAATGAAAAATTATTTAACTTCCCCCCTCCTTTTTTCCAAACACACACACACACACATACACTTCTACTTCATTCTAAAGGTATGTTCTTTTCAACCATTTGTATTTTTTTTATTTGTGTGAGTAATTATTTACTCGTGTAACTCTTTTACACGTTGAAAAAAAAATTAATAATTTCTTGGTGACACTAAATTTTTATGTGGCAAAAATTTGCTGAAAAATTTGCCAAAATGATTCTCTAGGATTTATTTTTTTATTTGATATTATTATTGTTATTATTATTAATTTGAATAAATTTAGTGAAGTCGTAGTAAGATACTAATTTTGCCCCCGAATAACGAACATGCGAACGCAGCAGTCATCTCACTTTTTTCTACTTTCTCTTCTGTATTTTTCTATTGTACGGTCTCGTAGGTTACCGGAACAATCAATCGATAGATTGATTGGATTTCCACGAATTTAAGATCATCGATTTGAGTGAATCTGAAAAGGACAGGTAACACTGCAAACTAACTGCACTATACTGTTCTCTGTGTTCGGCAGCAAAACGTATGTGAATTTGCCTTTCCTTGAATTAGAAGATGTAAACACATAGCATTAGTACGGTTAGATATAGCAACCTCGGCCTTGCCCGCGTGTAGTACTCGCGGTACAGAGGTTACAGAAACATACATTAGTTGGCTTAGGGCGAGGATTACAAGGCCTTGATGCGGAGCAGGAGAGAAATATGTACGCCATATTGGTGAGTGAAAATTGTTTATTACCATGTGTAATCCGGCTGTGGGTTGTCCAACCGTAACCTCGTTTCTCGGCACACCTACAGGAAGAGCTGATTGCACATCGAAACCATTCCTCCACATTGCTGATAGATGAGAGGAAAGTACACATGGAGCTTTAGCAGCATATGCTGAGGCCAAGCCCGCTTTGTTTACTCAATTAGCAATACGTCGGAGTTATTATAAGTGCAATTTGCTGTTCCTATATTAGGAAATGAGATTATTGTTGCTCAACCCACAGCTGCTTTATACACGTCGCCTATGGTAATAAATAACGTTATTTAGTTACCAATATGGCGGATGAGCTCCTCCCACATCTATCTCAAGGCCTATTATTCCTCACCCTAAATCACACGTTATGCTCTTAGAGTAAATATAGAATAGAGAGAGTATGTTATCATCCATACAGCTTCACACGAAATTATGTATTCAACATTTCACGTGAATTTAGTAATATATGGGCGGGAGATTTGAAATTACACTGAGAGCCAAGATAATACTTTCTTAGTAATCACAACTGTGTTGGGTTTTTTTCGGTAGCTTATGACAGCGATGGTTGTTCGAACTGATATAATGATTAAAGCGTTAATTTAGTTTCGTTTTATTTCGTGTATTGTATGTGGGAAGTAGGAAGACTATCCAAGCTGGCATCGCACAGCCACGGCCTGGTTTCCCGTGTTACATGGAACCGGCAGTAGTTTGTTGTTGCAAGGGTTTAGCACGCGATATTGGGCAGCGGGTGATGTAAGTCTTGCTGCAGCCGCGATAACTCCTCAAGTTATTGATGGCGCGGGTTCGCTTTCTCCGCGGGAAGGAGTGTGAGACGCGCCAGCCACAGGGGATGGATATGCACGTTATCGCGCGCTGCAAAACGAGAAATAAGCCCAGTCCACGCGATTCCCTCGTAAAATGGAGCGTACACTGAGACTTTGACATCAACATACATTTATGCAGTTTCGCTCTGGTTGTAACGTCGTTTATTTTTCTACGCGCGTTGATGAGGGAAAGTAGTGAACGTTGCATTTCTATAGCAAATTCTCCATTACATAAAGTATTTGTTATTTCTGACAGCGCATGGCTGTAATTTCTTTTACGCTATCTTAATGAAACATGACTTCTAATTAAACTCATTCCAGTCTGCGTATTTATGAGAAGCATGTATCTATCAAAATCAGGTTCATTAGAAACATTATGGTGAATAGAAACATAATAAGAAATAAATTCCTAGATTACACCTTTTGCATAAAATAATCACATTACAATGAAATTTTTTTTGTAAACTGTTTTAACTTTCCTACCTACAAAAAACATTAAGAACATAATTCATACCGAAAATTTTGCTTTAAAAACGGGTTTAAATTCACCCCAGTGTTTCTAATCGCCCTTTTTTTCAGTGTCTAAATTTAAAAGTCCTCTCAATTCGACATAACAAAAACTCCCAGTTTTCAAACATCCTACACTTCACCATCCATATTTCTCCTCTTCAGCTTCAAAAGGATATACGAATACTGCGTAAAACTTTGTGTTGGAAATAAGACCAAAATTTATCGATGAATTTTTCGATTTATATTCTTTGTACGTTACCAAATCATGTGAATTACTTAATATTTAAAGGCTAAAATTTTTGTTTCTGTAGAAAATAAAAGGAACTTTGTGACATATGTTTGCTTTGTGAAACTTTTCTTTCACTTTATTAAAGGATGAGACAAATTCGAAAACCAAACAGTATTTCTATTACTAGAGCTACTGACCAAATGGAAACGAAACGAAACGCCTGTAGAAGTCATTAAAAATATATATTTAAACAGAATTTACACAATAGGAAAGATAATGAATTCTAGAGACAAATCGTGTTACTAGTTAATAAAATAAGCAGAAATTATGATAGCGTATGGAATTTCAGATGATGGGTTCTTACCGTGACCGAGGTGATTAATTCGGGTACGAACCTTATCTTCACTTAACTTGCAAACCCGGTTCTACGTAATTTTCTGAGTTCTAGACGTTTCCAAAATCCTGTTTGTTCCCGAAACAGCTTATAACTTCTCTCAATTCTTTGCTAGCTCCGGGGTCGATCTTATGTTTTGTTCATTTTGAAGTAAGTTACGCCCGTTGAGATATAAGAATAATTATGAAGCTGTTCTGCATAATCAACTAATTTTCGGGAATTTATAGAAAATTTATAAGATTGTGTTCCAGCTCTTGACGAAGAACTAAATTTGACATGACGGCGTAGTTTGGATGGGTCTTACCAAGGATGTCTTATAGTACCTGTTACCTTTAAATCATCCCTCAATACTTATTCGACCTCATCCTTCTCGTCCTTCGATGGCGACCACGTCTTCTTGGTTCTTGTAAGACTATCGCGACATCTTCGCCCACGGGTGAAGTTCTCGTTCCCCTCGTTCATCGAATGGTGGACCCGTCGAACTGAAGACCTCGGAGACCCAGGATAGCAACGAACACGAAGTGGACTATGGAATGGCCTGAACCACAGGCCCTTCTTTATAATTCCCTTCAATATCATTCTTCGGGATTGACATCGTGGATAATTTCAAATTTATTTCTCCTGGTAGTAATAGTAGAAGTAAATGAGACCTTTCTGACGACGTAGGAACCATTCAGCGTCTCGTCGAAAAAATCCTCAGGTCTTCTTTACTACACGTCTGTTCTGCACCATGGACGGGAACGTTCTTATTTCCATAAAATTTTCTCAATCGTTCTTCAACAAACTACTTCTCTTGTTTTAACGTTGCAATACCAATTCCAGTCGATACTTTCCTCTTAGATAACCCCGGGTTTGTTCGCTTATATGATCAGATCAGGTTGTAATTCGCGATACAAAATAATATATTTCTAGCAGAGATATAAAAGCTGTAGAAATTAAAGTTCCAAACCACAATACCTTATACATTCAATACATAGACGATTAGAACTTACTTTCTTCCTGGCACATGGCAACTATGGCCATAGAACAGTAAATATCTAGGTTAATTGACAAATAAATTGATATTTGTACTCATCTGTAACATTGGACAAATGCTATGTTACAACTTTCAGGTCGTCGACTGGGTGGGCGGTAGGCGTATTTTTCCGCGTTCGAATCCAAGAAATACTCTTTAGTTTTGCAGTGTTTTTTAATGTAAATTAATTCGTGTATCAAAAATTAATTCTTATACTTTCAACACTTTTATATCATTGTTTGTATCAGAATTTTTGTGTTGCAATACACCAAATGGATTTTTTTTAACCCCTGAATTATCACATATTTTGTTGTCAAAATATGCCAAAATGAAGATAAACAATTTTTTGTTAGCAAACGATACATTATTTAAAAAAAACCGCTCTGGCTCTGTACACGGTCTCAAATTTTCTCAAAGCATTTGGTTAAAAATTATTCGAGTTATTTGCACTTGTTTGAAATAAAGGAAAAATCACTGCCTTAAGTTGGCACAATACACGCATTACGCCTTACCTTAGCCTCTAGGAACATGTCAGTCAACTGGCGTGGAAGTCTTCTCTATTTAGCATTCAGTGGTGAAGCAAAAATTTTATATCGTAATAGGCGAAGTGAAGTTGTTTTGTACCGGCCTTTACCTTCTTGAATGTACGACACCAAGAATACCATGACTAAAAAATAACAGCAAAAACAACCATTTTCGCACTTTTCGACAGCGAGAATGTAACCTTGAAAGAGTTAATGGAGGGCCTGAAGGGTATACACGCTTGGAACATTCTCTGAAAACTATTTCTAAGCCGACATCACTAACGTAAGTTAATTAGTTTTCAAATAAAGAATAAATTACTGTCGACCGCAGCTCTGCACACCGTTCGTCTGCCTAGGCAAGCAGCTACCTTAATGTGGTCGAAATATGAATATCCTGAAGCATGTTGAAACCATCAAAGCAATAGGAGTACTGTGACCTTCCTAGTACGACTTATTACTAACCATCGAAGTTTATTACAGGACTCACAACTTCATGTTACTAAAATATTACTAAACACCTTTAACGGCATACACGGTATACGTGGAATACAATCACAAAAAAGTACTGAAATATTAAAGAATGTATTAACACGTGAAACGGTACACTTTCGCATGCGAAAGTACATTCCTAAGGTACATGTTGATTTTGAAAGGAAACACAATTAACTGTTACATATTCCATACAAAATTAAATGTTGCACTACACATCTCATGACCATGAAATTGTGTACCTAATGTTCGTCTGAAATATCAGAGAGCCATAAACGGAACATTGAAGGTGAGTACATTTATATCAAAAGGACTGTGAAAAGTGGGCATAACAGCATTAAATATTTGCACGGGAGACTGAAACTATACTCAAACAACAGGTGTTATACTTAAGGCCAAAATGGTTTTTCAAGACTGACACAAATTCACGCCTGTGAAGTTAAAGGTAGGCTACATACACGTTGCGTGCCGTCAGAAGAAGTCTCTCTGCTGTTGTATAAAGGTCCGTACCAACATCTGTCTCTGTTGTCCGGGCATACAAGTACAGAGTGACTGTCTACAATCATGTTTAGACGAGTCTCCGACGAAAAAGTTGCATGCCACTTAAGCGCCTTGCACGCAGAGGTAGGTGGTGACTGAGAAATATTTAGTGTCTTTAACGTTGGAAGGCCTGCCAGCAAGGCAGACAAATCACAGACGTCCAGTAGTAGTTTACCAGAATAAGCATTGGTCTAATCAAATATAGACCCACCAGTAACTAAACAAAAGAGCGTGAAATGAAAACATGTTAAAGCTTGGCGTACAGTCGACTTTTCCCGCTATGAGGCGACTCATAGCTGTGAAACTAGGCCCGTTTAACGTGTAAAGCTATATTATATACCCTGTTCTAGCAATGCTCTAATTTTCGAAGTAATTCTAAACTTTTGTCACTCAAAAGTGGTTGCCCAAACAGGCAACGTCTACCACTGCTATCCACCGTGTAGTAATCCTAGGTCGACGTAACCTGCCGTCACATTATTTTAGTTCAATTTCACTGATTATTTTTGCACCGAAATGCAACGTATGGCTAGCACATAGCAGTACTCGTTTTTTTTAAATCTAATGACTGTTTATAGAGACCTAAAGTTTTTATGTTTTTGAAATAATTTCTTATTTGTTTTGTTAACAAACTTCCATTCACTACTATCGCTAACGGGTCAAGAAGTTACAAGGGTACTATGTCAATAAAGTAAATAAATAAAAGACAAAATAACAAGTTGTAAAGCACAAAAAATTTCCATAAAAGTTAGATCTACGTACTTAGTATTTATATTTATTTCTTGCTCATGTGGTTACCAAATCTGAGAAAAAGTTTATACAATTGGGAGTAACAGTGAAACATTTTGTATTATTAAAATCTGAAATCAGTTCTCTAGTAAAAATGTTATTTGTTTGAAAATTGGCATTATTTGGTTAAGTCTTCGTAGCCGTTCGTGCATCTAATTACATAGATAATTGGTATGCTGAACTAGGATTCAAGACTGTAAGTTCCTATTAGAGCTAATTTGTAGCTTTGCACAACTCCTCTAAAGTCAGCGGAAATTTTCAACATACAACCCCAGTCTGACTTATCTGAACGAGGTCTAAAATTACTTGAGCAAACCGAATGCCAGACAGAAAATAATGGCGTGCGTTTCCGATGGAAAGTGGGCGTAAAGAAACTCCTTGAAAAGCTAAACTTCCCCAAGGAAAGAAAAAAAGAAGAAAAAGAATGAAGTTCCGAACTAACACTCGCACTCAGGGCTCCCCTTAATTTGATTATTCTGGGCGAACGAGTTTTCAGAGCGGGGCCATTGATGGGTAGGAGAGAAGGAGAGGAGGGTACAGAGGCGGAGAATGAGGTCCAATCAGGGGATAATGGTACAGTTGCAAGAAATAGGTAGTCTGTTTCAATTTAGCAGCACGGGCCACATCTGCATTTTCAACCAAGGTCTCGTGGGATAGACGCTTTAGTCTGTTGTGGTCGTGGATAGCAGAAATCTTTGTAGTGGCGCTGAATACTGAAGTGCTGTTTTCCACGACCTAGGTCTCCGTCAAACATATTCATTGCAGTAACAGTTGTAACCAGCACAAACCGGGTTTGCATCACTTAAGGTAACTGAGAGAAAGAAAGTAGTTTTAATAACGCACTGCCATGACTTAAAGATGAATATGCGTTACTTCATTATTATACTGCTCCAGAGCGTCGAAGACTTCTTCAGAAAAGTCCTGAAAACACGTTTGAAATATATGTTTAGAATCCGTTGAAAATGAAAATTGTGCATCACATTGTATGAATCTGTTATTGTTTCTTTTAACAATGATTTGTCAAGTAACTATATTTCAATTATATTTAAACTTTTATGTTCGATGTTGACGCGGTAATTTTTGCAGTTTTGGAACGCTTTAAAATGGTACAAGGCATCACTCAAATTAGTTTAAAACGCTAGTCATTTTGTACAGTACAGTAAGACATTATGGATATTTTTGCTATAATTTGTCCAGTAGTAAACCACAAAGTATTTGTAATTTTCGTGTAATAAATATACACTTTATTTTAAAACTCAAGTTCTGAATCTTGAAAATTGTTATCATAGTTTGGCTTAAAATATGCCAACAAAACTTTTCTCACATCAGTAATCACTGGCATTATTGTAAGTATAAAACTACTTACACCTTGTATTTGTTGGGAATAATCTTTTTAATGAATTCCATAAAGCCCTCGTGGCTAAGTAACGTCACAACCATTAATTATTACTAGAACATTCAATAAACGTATGCGTGCACCACGAAATTAAACATTAAAATTTGGGCTACAAATTATATACGTCTCTATACAACCTTTTCTTGTGTGAAATTATAGATTTTGTCAAATAAAATTTAATTCCTTCTTATGCGATAAAATTAAACTCTTACTGTAAAAAGGTGTGGCTTTGTGCCTTCAGGGAGCAATATGTGACACTCAATATGGTCAATAAATTGTGTTCAAGAAATCATAAATTAAGCACATTCATATCAGTTACGTAATATATTTACTTAACAACCCAAAATAAACATTTTAAGTGACACATCAGCCCCTCGTGTCGCTAATGGGAAACCCGGTTAACAGTACTTACGAGCGCGGTCTACCGCAATTTTCATCATCATTATTTTATTTTTTATTTGTACCAAATATTTTTTTTCTTACTTTAGACACAATATGTGACTAAATTTGGCTCTTTCGAAATTTTTTTATCTCTCCTAGTTCTCGCGTAATGGCTTGTTAAAGTCATATTTTGCATGTTTCCGTTTTAACGACCACACTAAAACCAACTGATACGCCAAACTGAAAAAAAAATCACAGTAGATAAAGATATTGCAGGCTACAATGACATGCTCATAAAATTAAAGAATAAAAACAATTTTAATTTTAAAAAAATGCTGAAACTGAAAATGAAAATTTTAAAAATTCAATATTTTTTTAAAAAATACAAATAATTTTTATTTTTTAATTTTATGAGCATGCCATTGTAGCCAGCAATGTCTTTATCCACTGTGATTTTTTTAAGTTTGGTATATCAGTTGGTTTTAGTGTGATCGTTAAAACGGAAACATGCAAAATATGACTTTAACAAGCCATTACGCGAAAACTATGCGAGATAAAAAAATTTCATAAGAGCCAAATTTAGTCACATTTTGTGTCTTAAGTAAGAAAAAAATATGTGGTACAAATTAAAAATAAAATAATGATGACGAAAACTGCGGTAGACCGCGCCCTTATATAAGTAATATCCTGAAGTATATTAAGATAAATAAATACTGTAGGTAGTCAATAGTTACCTTTCGTCGGGCGACAATCACAAACAACTATTTTCTGGCGCTCTAGAGGAGTAGGATGGCTAGGATATAATGGGTATGCTATTTAAAAACTGCCTAAAAATGAGCGGTTTACGAATCTAGAAAACTACAATTTAATTTTTATTCATAGTCGGATTAAATCAAAACAGCGGGATTGTTCACTGAACAATTAGACTTACCCTGTAAAAAAGTGTAAATGTAAACGTACAAATAGCTAATAATTTCACATCTTTGCACCCATAACTACGGAATACGATGGCAGTAAGTGTACTTATATACAAATGTTCTAACTGACATCAAATTTTATAAATACTGTTGGTTTAAAAACATAAATGTAAAGATAAATTTACTAGAAAGTTGATGTAAAATTACATTTTTTAAATGTACGTGCAGAAATATACTGACATATTGTAATATTACACGAAATTTTATGTTTTACAACTGCACTGTCTTTGTATAAATACATTGATTTAATTGTAAAAAACGATTGCTTCACAGTTCAGTTTTGAACAAAAAATTACTTGTAATTTTATTTCAGCAATTTGCGTACATATACTATCATATCAAGTAAAATATTCAAAACATATTTATAAAAAAATTTACAAACACTCGAACTTACCTATTCTATTTTATTACGATGCTGTTATCGCATAGATTTACAGTCAAAAATGTGGAATGCCTGTCACCGCGTCTGTGAACTCCAGCCTTATAAATTTGAGTATTACTGTGTTCATTTCGAAAATATTTTTCCTAAACTGAGATTTAGTCTTTTACACAAAATTATTTTTTTTAGCTTAAACTTACTTGAAACCTAAATTATCAACACGGCAGTTCACTTGGTATAATAAGCTTGAACGTTGCCCAATTACTAGACCGTACTATATATTAGTTATATAATTAAGGAAATATACGCGTAGTAAGAGGAGGAATAGGTTTTCCCTTGTGAACGGTGTGCTAACGTAAAACCAGTAACTGTCAAAAACAACTAATTAAGATTGCAATTTAGTCTGGATTGAATGTTTTCCTAGTCACAAACTACACAAGCCATAAGCCATTGGTGGTGTCGTAGATTTGGTCGTTGACTGCTAACTAAAAGGTCGGTTGTTCGAATCCCCGCAGGGTAAACATTTTCAGTTAGGTAGAAACTAACTGTACTTGTAAGCTACAAATTACTTCAGAAAATATATTCCATACATAACCCAAATAACGGTTCCGGAAATAACAGAAAAATTCGCGCCAACTTCGTACAGTCACGAAATTAAAATTCTTTATTTTAAAAGATTTTTATCCTTTGAAGTACGGGTTGTTTGATTCATTGCACGCGGCATGGCATTGTTATTTTATATGCATTCTATTTAGTTTTATACCGTTACATAAAGTAAAAAGACACGGACATAAGTTGTGTACAATTGCACGAACATGTGTGGTGATTGCGCTTCCACGTACATTCGTGTAAAATTACACAAATTTTTTTGCAGTGACATAAAATCATCTTACATTGTCATGTTTTGCTGTGCGTAATGTTTATCACAATTGGATGAGACTGCAGAATAATTTCAACTTGGATCTCACTTTGCAGGGCGTGACTTCACAGTAGGCCTTAGGGCACGGACGTACCCTTGAAAAACTCGCGTGGTAATGCTTTCATCAGCTAGGGCTTTCATTGCTCCCTGACGCGTGCCCGACGCAAACCTCACGGAAAAGGGGCACGCTCTGAGATTAGCCACTTCAGGCATTGAGTAAAGTCCTATCTTTGCTCAATGCTTCAGATTAGCTGATAGCCGCTACACGGCGGCTCACGCTGGTTATCAAGATGTCAGTCCAGAACATCTGAAGCGTCCATTTTGGAGCAACCGTACAGGTGAAAGGTCGCTGCTGAGTCACTAGAGGCAATACGGAAACGTATTACGTATAATCTACTCGGTATAATTGATCACGTGATAGTATTAACTCAGTATTTGGATGTTTAATGTTTTTTTTAGAGTACGAAAACTCTGAGCGTTGTATGTTGGTGGACTGTTTAAAAAAGGTGCTGTGAAATCTGCAGAACCGATATATTTCAGTCGCTGTAGACCATGTTCGCTTAGTGAAGAATATCCTCTATTACTGATAAAATATAACAATATGGTATTTTAATTGCGTACTAATAATGTACAATCTACAAACACGCTAGAGTTAGCCTCCGAAAACAGATTTTCTTTTGTGTACTCACGCGAGTGTCTGTGGTTGTTTACTTTTTTACCTGCTCTTTCGTGTTTTTTGTCTGTTGGTGGCTATCTACCCAGCTCCCGAGCAGGGTGGAGCTGAGAGAAGAGATCGATTTAAATGTTTAGAGATTTCGGATGGAGGTAGACTGTACTTACACCAGGTTTTCGAATGACTAGAATAATAATCTTAACTCTTTCGAGTAAATCGAGTAAGGTCTTAGTAAGCGCCTTTGATCGGAAAATGTAACCGTTTTTGTGTGGGTTCCTTTTAGGTCGTAGGTGTGCAACAAGGGTGATTTTTTCGATACTCGGCCCCTGAGAGGTGAAATGCGGAGAAATGTGTTTTCTAAGATTCCTCTACATAGCTCGAACCCGATGGCCTGTCATTGTGACTTTTACTTCAATAGGTCAGTTATAAAATTGCATAATAGCCAATTTAAATAATTTTCGAAATTCAAACTTTAAAATGGTGAAAAGATCTTATTAATTATGCATATATTGACGTATATATTTCTCAATTTCTTCGGGATATAGAGTTGGCTTCCGTTTCAAAATTATGCTTACATAAATACCCAAAAAGTGATTTAAGGGTTTTTGACACTCGACTCTCAAGGAATAAAAAGGAGGAAAATTGCGTTTTATTTAATCGTTTGTATATCTCGAACCCAATAAGTTATAGTCGTCCTCTTTTCTTAATTTAGATGCGTATACAAATGTCTAAGATACGGCGTAAAGACGTTTCAATATTCTTGAATTGTAGGGGTGAAAGTACGTGAAATATGTCTTCTAATATCCTTTCATATCTATCAAACCAGTCGAAGTATCTAAGTGTTGTTTGCCTCGGAATTATGTTTACGCAAATAAAAAAAAATACTAGTTCATGATATTTTCCAAATTATGCTCTAAGGAGGTAAAAAAAGTGTGAAATGTGTTTTCGATTCGTGATCGATATACAGCGATCTCACTAAACTTTCATACATCAACGTGATTTTTAATACTTACTTAAATAACTGAAATGTTCTTAATTGATATTTTTGAAATTCGACACCTAAGGAGGCGAAAAGTTATGAAACGGGATGTAAAGTGATTTTTATTAATCCTGTATATATCTCAAACCCAACGGAATCTCGTCACTATTTCCACTTAAATGTTACGCCCATACAATATCCCCACCTGTATTCAAAGTTCTTTTTAGAAATTAGAAACCTAAAAGGGTGAAAAGACGTGGAATGTGTTTTAGATGAATCCATAATTGCTATCTAACCCGTCGAGGTATAGGGTTGGTTTTCATTTTATGATGATGAATACGTAAATGCCTGTAAATAGATTTCAGGAATATGGTAATTTCAAACTCTCAGGGCTGTGAAAGGATGAAGTATGATTTTTTAGTGAATCGTCAATCAATGGGTTGTCATCGTGATTTTCACCTCAGTTGGTTACTTATGCAAATGTTTAACATAAGACGGTAAGATGTTTCAAAATTCAATCACAAAAGTGGGAAAAAGCGTAAAATTAGTTTTCAGTTTCCCCATCATATCTACCTAACCCGTTGAGACATCGAGGTATTATTTTCTTCAGAATGATGCATACGTATATACGAAAAATATTTCATCAGTTTTATTTTGATAAAATTCTCTCAATTATCTAGGGGAAATACGTGTCGTCTTGAAACCTTTCAAAGAAGACAATCCGAAAAAACAAGTATGACCATAAATAAATTATTTATAAGTGAGTGGACATTCAGCAGTTATGTAGTTAGGTGTTATTGTACAACCTCTACGTGTCCAGGGATTGAATATTTTCTTTACTTTGATGACTGTGTCCTTCGAAAATTAATTAATGGCTAAAGGTAAATAACTGATCATACTACATATACTAAGTACATATGCCATCCGAACACTATAAATAAGGCCCGGGACAGTATTTAAGACTGGCAGGGACAAACTTAGTACAATTTTCACATGGGTGGTTATAGCTACTTAACTTGCTGCAGAGTAAGCTCAAACTGCATCTTTGTTATTCTAACAATTTAGCGTCGAGCTCCTACTCTAGCGTCCAAAGAAGTCCTTCAACTGAAGATTCGCCGTGGCTATAAGGTGATTCGGAATAAAGTGAGCACTCAAAAAAGCCCTGATTAATTTCTATATTCTGCCAGTTTATATCTTTCCGCTACATCTAAACATCAACATTGCCACGTGCTTTTATTTGCATAGGCTGGTACAGTGTTTACATTTACGTTACACTGCTCCGATACATTTTAACTACAATATGTACTCATTAAATGCACGGGTGTTGAAAATGTGCTATACTCACTACTAATCTTAGTTATAAATACCTGCTAGTAAACGTCTTATAACACTGGTTTCTCTGCGTCTACTCTAACGGCGCTATTACCGTTACGAATCTCGTAAATGCATGCACAGTATATTCGAACTTTTAAATTAAAACCGCCACTAAAAAAACACATGACACACGCAACATTAGAATTCAAGTTCCGTTCAGCATACTGTAATGAACGACGACGCACGTAAAGAGAAACAATAAATAACCTATTTTCTTAATGTGTGAAACAGGGGAAAAAATGCTGTTGCTACTTCCAGATACTCAGGCTGGCGAACATAAAACATAACAACTTACATTACTAATAACTTCACATAATTTATAAATGATATTCGTGAACAGTCACTTCTAAAACTTTATATGTGTTTATCAGAAACCGATATTCATTTCATAACGGACAAACAAACTGAATGACGCAATTCGCTTCCAAGCGGCGAAAACCTAACTCTGGTGCCATCTGTCGGTGAAATTTTAAACTACGTCTGTGGCGCGAAGAGTTAGTGGCGTCTGCCAACGACAATCGACTCGGTTGCGTCGCTTTCTGCTGCCGCTAATGAAATAAAATTGTACGGTCAGCAGGTATGTCAGTAAGAACTTAAATAAATATTTTTAAGTATATTAAATACAGAGAGGTCGTTTGCAATTGATGTTGTTTCACTAATGCTGTATTCAAATAAGAAAATCCATGGAACTACATGCAGTTATTCGCTACCAACCATACAAACAATAATGTAACTGTTGTTAATGTTGACTTATATGCAGTAACGGCTAGTGATTTTTTTCAAAGGTTAAATCTTTAGTGCTCGCTTTATTCCGAATGGTCTATAGTAATACACCCAAGCAGTGGGGTGGACGGAACGCTTGTATAAAAATAAAGCGCCAGAGGTGGAAAGAGAGAAAGATTGATGGAGTGATTAATGGATCAACAAAAGGAATGTATGAATGGATTAGAGGATGGCTGGATTATGGGATGATGTGTAAGTGAAAATATGAATGGCTGAACGCGTGGATCGATGCATATCTGCCGGCATGGATGGATAAATAAATATACAAAAGTTCGGTAGCTCAGTTACGTGTGCATCGTATTTAATTAACAGTGACTTTTTTCTCGTGAACGAAAGTTGTAGTAGAGGAAATCACAGAATGTTTTAATGACAATTTACTAATGGAAAGTTATTTTGAACGTAGTCCATTGAAATTTCAGCATTGCTAAGAATATGTTATGTAAAGCGATAACAATTACATGTAATGTTTCAGAGCGATATTAAACGATAATATACTTTCACGAACCTAGCCAAAATGTTGTCCGGAATATAATGTTTATAATTTAATTTTATTGACAGAGGACATAATAAATAGTCAAACAAAACTATATAATGTGAAAAACGTCGTATCATAATTCCAACAGTGAATTTACCCTAGCTCACCACCATCGTTGTTGTCACATAGAAGGAATCTCGTTTGACTATAGATTTGAAACACCCTTTTGGACACAAATCCGTAAATGAACAATCGATCCAAAAATGCCGGATTGGTTCCTTGACAAAAGCCATGACCGATTCCTCCCCGTATAACTGTCATTGTATCAAGATACGTGCCTCTGTCTTTAATGGCCTCGCTGTCAGCGAGATGTAAAGCCTAATTCAATTCCCTCAGTTTTATATATTTAGTAGTAGCAAAATATTCCGCATTCAGTTATTTGTCTGCGTAATTTCTTGACAATTGATGTGTTTTATTCGGGTGACAAATTTTGATGAGAAGTAATTTCTAACACACACATAAATTATGTGTGTATATATATATATATATATATATATATATATATATATATATATATATATATA